>CM050206.1:30411911-30454411 GCA_027475355.1 Coilia nasus
AGACCAGGGCCAGACCAGCGCCAGACACAGGCCAGACCAGCGCCACATGTGGGCCAGATGTGGGCCCGAGTGTAAGCTGCCCAGGTAGACATACAGTAGCTGTGAGTGTGTGCAGACGAGGGGCAGTCTCCAGAGGGCACATCATCGACTGGGTGCCACCACCTTCAGACTGTGTGTGTGTGTGTGTGTGTGTGTGCGTGTGTGCGTGTGTGTGTGTGTGTGTGTGTGTGTGTGGGTGTGTGTGTGTGTGTGCCTGCTTGCCTCATTGAGACTGGGAGGGACGCAAGTAGATTGACCCCTTTGGACTGTGAAGCCACAGAATAAAACATAGCATGGTGGAGGGAGAGAGGGAAGGGAGAGGAAAGAGAAAGGAGGGTAAACCATACAAGAGAATAACAAAAGTTGGAAATGGACATAATGAATGTGTACATCTTTGATTGTAGCATTATGCTCGTGTTTTTTTTTTTCCCTTATTCCAAGAGTCGTCAGTTTCTTGAAGTTTGGAGAAGGACATCAGGTCCTAGTCTGTATCTTTAACCCTTTCTTCTCTCTGTGAAAAAGATGTTTTCCTCTTTCCTCTTCTCGTTTTAATGCAGACCCCTTCATTCTGGTCTGTATGCAGCATGAACTATAGCACTTAACTGGTGGGCATTCATGTCACAGGTGATGGCAAGGTTAGGCCTAGTCGCCAGAACTGTGCTCTGTTACCTAGATGCTAGTCATGTCACGACTCTGAAGAAGGCTGAATAGGTTCAAACAAGCACTTTAACTCACTGGGGAATCAGCATATTAGCTTAACCTTACACTGGTTTGGGTGACCCTGCCCATACCTGAGCAAATCTACCCTGCAAATGTTGTCTGTGTCCTCCCTTTCACAAACCCAGTGGCCCTCCTGCGTTATGTGCATCCTTGGGTTGAAAAACTTAAGAAGCTGGAAACATCATTTTTGACCTAGAAATTCTATGGTCTCATAGCAAATATCAATGGGATACATTCAAAATAAACACATTTTGTCATTTATGGTAGATGTAACACGCTACGCCAATGGTGGCAGACCTAATCCACCCACTCTCTCTCTGACTGATCTTTTTATATGAACTGAAACTGAAGCACTGTAGTATGTATGTTTGCCAGCAGATGGCGACATAATCCTGGTCTGCTACATTTGTCATTCACTACGCAGCAACGTAGTCTACAACATTTCACTCTGCTCACTATAGTGGAAGTTCACGAATTTTCTGCAGTATATCCTACCTTCTTGATATCAAATGTATTGCAAGTTTTGGGGGTTATGAGATATCAACGTGTTTAACGTTTGATACGTTTGTCATTCATGTCACATACTACTGTCGTAGGCAAGCGCTGTAGGCGTGGGGCAAACCATCCACGTCGGATAACATTGATTATAAAACAGGCTATCACATCGCCGGATTTGATAAGTAACTGACGAAGGAAACTCGAATGCTGTTATTTCCCCACTGTTACAGTAGCCTACAAAAAAGTAAAGTCATAGGCTTCGTTTTTATAAAAAGTGTATAATATTTTGAAACAAGGATGTTGCATATGTCTGAAAATTCATTAAAATATGGGTTTAAATGGATGGTGCTTGTTTCATTTGGATCTAAGTTGTATATCGCCTCTTCTGTTTATCAAAAATATTGTGCATGACTTGTGTTTTAGCGGTCATAATGGTGTCCATTTGTGAAACGTGTATCTTAAAGTAAAGAAAAAAATGAAATAAAAAAATAATAAATTCGTAGATGCACTTATTGAACATGTGGTTAGGTTAGTAGGTTTGACTTCAAGTCCTTTACTGCCTTAAATGCAATGGGCAGATTGCTATAAAAGAAAACGATATGCTTGTGGGAGAAATGATGAAAAAAAATGAAAGGATTGTAGAATAATACTGAAAAATTCTGAAATTGCAGTTCTTTTTGATGCTTGTGATTATTGAAGATGTACTTTAGAGAAATTTCATGAAACACACATGATTCTGATGTTAATTCTGTAGAATAGAAATGTATACCAAATGTAATCTTTCCAATGCTATGAAGAATTTATACATGAAATTGATATGCAATAAAAACCTGTGTGCTTTTTATATGAAAGGCATTGTGGTGTTTGTTGAATATTGTGGGTTGTGTGTGTGTAAATAAATGAAGGTGTATAGAAGGTGTATATAGGTGTAAAGAAGTCCCCCTGGCTTTTCCCCACAGCTGATTACATATAAGAGAGACATACAGTGAAAGTCCCAGCAAACAAAAGTGCAAGATGAGCACTAGGTCTTTTAGCATACATAAGACAGCATTTTACATGACAGGCTAAACTCGAATTTTGTATTTGACTGAAGGTCATTAAACAGACGACAAAAGAGATTTAAATGCATTTTATAATCAGGCCATATAGGCCACATTCACAAGATGAGACGTACGGGGGTAGTCTATTGTCCTGAAACATCTTAGCAAAAGTAGAGTAAGTGCATATGAAATCTATTTAAATAGCCCAGGCCAACAACATGTTTTTATTAAATTGTTAATTCCCCGGGGTTATTTAAAATATAGTCTTAAAATTAGGCCTGTAAATGCCAACGTCCACATAGCCCTGATCTGTCTGAAGGTTTGCTTGTATCAAAGCGCGCTGGCCCTTTAAGTGAATTGGGGAAATGATACCAAAGTAGTCCCCTCCCATCCCACAGGCGAGAGAACACAACATCAACATCCTCTCAGCAGCGGGACGGCCTCGCTTCCAAACCGTGATGGTACGACTTCTGGTACTGTAACGCAGTAGGCCATCGCTTTCTTTTTTCGTGTTGGGAAAAACAGCCAAAGATCCAGGGAGGTTACATTGGATGAGATGCTTCAGCTGAATGACTCCGTGGAGCCGGAGAGCCCTGGTGCTGCGGTGCTGCACACCGTCGAGGGTGAGGTGGAAGATGGGGTGGAGGTGGCCTTTACACCGCCAGGGGCCGTAGCTAGCCGGGGTTACGGTTCAGCCGTCGCCTGCTGCTCTCCCCTGCAAACACTCAAGCCTTTCCATGTTAACAACCCAACGATGCAAGCAAAAGTCAAAGAATATTTCGTGTTTAGGGTGAGTATGTCGTATAAATACCGGATGAATATAGTCCCGAGTATGCGTTTTACACAAGCAGTCAACGAGTCGCAGGACTACCGAGCTATTCAGTTGCAGGGTTGCAGAGTGTCTTGCTCTTGAAAAGGAAGCACGTCAACAAGAGAGTTCATGTTCTTGATGTGGCAGTGCATGTAGTTCATCCAATATCACATAGGTAGTTGTGTGATAAAATAACAATGTGTACAAGAAGCTGCTGGTAACCCAATTTAGCATCAGCAGTAGCCTGAAAGATTTGTCGAACTGTGAGTTGTAGCCTATAATATGGTAATATACTGATCGTGTGAAGACGCCCTCGCAGCCAATTCCAGCTGTTTATGATCGTCTATCTCTCGCTGGTACTTTCTCTTTTTTCAGCCAGGGACAATTGAGCAGGCTGTGAATGACATCAGAACGGTGGCCTTACCATCGGAAGACGGAGAAGTCCTCAGCGTTTGGCTGTTGACAGAGTGAGTCGATATTGAGCCACTGATAGCCTCTGGCCCGGCTTGACCTGTTGGGGCTACACGACAAAGCATTCTTTAGAAAGGATCAATAATCACATTTGTGTGTATCGCTGTGTTGTTTTATTACAATTTATGTTACACTTCCTATACAATTGTATTATTGTTTCCTAAACAAAAATTGATGTATTAATCCTGCTTCTATCAGGCTTTTGCTGTGTGTGTGTGTAAGAATATAGATGACAACAGTGTGCAGACGAATGCTGGATGTGAAACAAAATATGAGTTTAGTAAGTATTACTTATGTACCTGGCATGGGCATTTGTCTGTCTGTAGGGTTGACCACTGGAACAATGAGAAAGAGAGGCTTGTGCTCATTACTGAGAGGTAAGTGTCCGATGTACACCCGGCTCTACTGTCATGATACGTTATGGATGTCATGTGTGGTGTGTTAAAAATGGATTGAATAAACTGTGTCTTTCGCATACTTGTAAATCAGTGCGATTATGTGCAACCAGAAATCAGAAGTCAGACATATTTTAAAGAGTCAGAATAATAAACTTTTTTGTTTCGTTTTGTTTTGTTTTTGCATTCATGGGAGTACTGACAAATGCATTAAAATATACAGCATACACCAGTGTTAAATTGCATTATTGCAGATAGCTCGTATAATTGCATTCATGCTTCAGGATGCCTTCCACAGAATTGCCCCATCACACAAGCTTTCTAGCAGAGACTGCAGGATGTAAACGATTGAAGTGTGTTGTCTCTCTGTCTGCTGCAGGTCTCTGCTGGTATGCAAGTATGACTTCATCAACTTACTCTGCCAGCAGGTGACCAGAATCGCCCTCAATGCGGTAGACACCATATCTGTCGGGGAGTTTGAGTTCCCCCCCAAATCTCTCAACAAGTAAGTCTGACACATGCCTCTCTATTACATTACATTACATTACATTACACTTAGCAGACGCTTTTATCCAAAGCGACTTACAAAAGGAGGACATAATAGCTAAGAGATGTGTACAGAACATCGAAGGCACCTATATAAAGAGATGGTTAGTAGAGATTAGTTTTGTTAGGAAGGAAAGCAGTCTCGGAAGAGAAGGGTTTTCACAAGCTTTTTAAAGGTCGAGAGGGATATTGCTGCTCTTGTAGCGACTGGCAGGTTGTTCCACCATTGAGGGACAACAACTGAGAAAAGTTTGGAGTGACCTCGCTTTGTCTTAGAACAGTATATGCTAGGGCTACAATGCCTGTTGTAGGAATATATGTAAGCTAACACTATGCCTGTTCTACGCATAACATACATAAACTAAGACCATGTCCACATGAAAACAACACAGAGTTTTGCATAAAAAATTGATTAAAAGAGCTGTAATATATATTCCAGACCAGTAAGTGGTACTGTCACATTTCACATTTCCCCAAATGTGTATAACAGAAGTAGGCACATGAAATCTTCCTTGTTAAGTATTCAGCATTGTAAATGAAGCCCATTGTTTTATGCACTTGGGTTGTATGGGTTTGCTGATGCATTTGTGTGTATCTGTCTTTGTGGGTGTGTGTGTGTGTTTGTGTGTGTGTGTGTGTGTTTGTGTGCATGTGAGTGTGCGCACATGTGTGTGTATGTATTATGTATTATGTGTGTGTGTATGCATGTGTGCGTGTGTGTGTGTGCGTGCATATGGGTATGTATGTGTGTGTGTGTGTGTATGCATGTGGGTATGCATGTGTGTGTAGGCGAGAGGGGAGCGGCGTGCGTGTGCAGTGGGACAAACGTCCGAGGCCGTCGTTCCTGAACCGCTGGAACCCCTGGGCCACCGACGTGCCCTACGCCACCTTCACTGAGCACCCCATGGCACACGCCCACGAGAAGGTGGCCTCGCTCTGCCAGGTAGCCTTTCTGTCTGTCTTACACAGACGCACACACACACACACTTTGTGATTGGTCTATGATCTGTGACACAGACACACACATACTCAAACACACGCACACACACACACATGCTGTCTGTCTCTTTTTAACTGTGTCTGTCTCTCTCTCTCTCTCTCTCTCTCTCTCTCTCTCTCTCTCTCTCTCTCTCTCTCACACACACACTCACACACACACACATGAAATAAATTCACACCAGAAATGTATACTCTTTGACAGCCGCGCGTACACACACCCACCAGGGATGGAAATTTCCATTCCTGGGGCAATTTAAGTGGATATTTTTCTATGACTATGATACAACTATGATGATGGGAAAGACTGACTATCATTTTAACATATCCTGAAATGGTGTGGTTATTCCAAATATGATCTTGGTAACTTTCTGTTCACCGATTTTCCGGTAATGAAAGCACAGTCATGATTATTTATAGCCTAACTGTCCACGAGGGAATGCATCATGTATTGCCTTGTGTGACCAGTATCACGTTGATAATAATGCCATATGCGCACAAGTTGTTTCCAAAAACCAACCTGTGATTTTATCTTAACCTACCTACCTAACCTGTCACCTGCCACCAACACCGATGTCAGAAGAGGGCGGGTCCATCTCCGAAGCACATATAGCCACTGAAGATTTTACATCATTAAACGATTGTTTATAATTATCTATCATAGACGGATAGCATCTGCACAAGGGCATAACGCAAGAGAGTGCCTATATGACTGATGTTAGGTCTGAGAAGACCACACACAGACACACGTAGCATACACAGACACTCATGTAACGAAATACATAGACTTAGAAGATTAACCCATCGTTCTGATACTTTAGCCCATAATGAGCCAAGCTTGCACATAACCGCGCCGTAGAAGCCCAAAATCCAACAGTACACAACAAAACCAGAAGCAACATTCTTTTCTGCTCCGTCATGAGCAGCAAGAATGTTTGGGGTTGCTGCTAGGCTCAATAGTTTTTTTTTTTACTTTGACCTTACAATGTACCCCACATAAAAATGACTTTTAAATACACATGACCCGTTTTTCATGCATTAATATATTTATATTCAGATTTGAATTTCATTGTGTGATATTTTAAAATTGCTCAGATGGCGAAACTAGTAATGGTAAAAACGTCTTATTACTGCTCAGTAGAGGGTGCTCAGCACCCTTCGTACCCTAGTGTGTGTGGGGGTGATGGGCAGGCTTTACTATAATGCAACTTGGATGGTGTGACATTTTCTATTTTGTTTGAGTAAGTCCGAAGCAGTTCAGAGCAGTTGGCCAATGGAGTGTGTACATTCTATAGTTGCAGGTAGATATCGCTATATATTTCTAACCACATAATAATGCAGTTTTCACTTCCTTTGTGTGTCTCCAGTGCTCAATTAAACAGATAAGTTGAAACAAGATTACTGTAAACTCCTGTAGTTACAGGAAGATATAGTTTCAAACCATCATTCTGAATCACTCTGTCTTTATTTACTGTTTCGCAACCTTGCCAGTCACACTTGGACAGAGTATGTATTATCACCAAAAAGAGATATTGTTAGGCTAGGCCTATCTCATGTATTGGTAACACAACAACTGAATAATCAGTTCTGTAACAAACTCTGAATTGGAAAATATCTACATTTCTATGCATTATAATGTACGGAACGGTTGAATAAAAAGTGGCTGGTAAAAATGTTGAGTGGCTGGTAGATTTTAGAATCTCACTGCCACAGTGGCAGGTGGACAAAAAAGTTCATTTGCATCCCTGACACCCACACACAGAGCGCGTCCCCCTGATGTGTTTTTGTGCCCTGTCGTCGTCAGCTGGAGAACTTTAAGACACAGCTGATCCAGGCGGTGAAGAAGGCCCATAAGGAACACCCCATCCTGGGCCGCTCCAATGGGGTGCTGCTGCTGGAGCGCCCCCTGCTGATCGAGACCTACCTGGGCATCATGTCCTTCATCAACAACGAGGCCAAGCTCGGCTACTCCATGACCCGCGGCAAGATCGGGTTCTGAGAGACACCCACTGCCTCCCCCCAGTCCTGTCCCACCGTCCAGAGCCTTGGCTTCTGGGATTCGGTCTGTCTGTTTATTTGTTTTCTTTCGTTTTCTGTTGTTTGTTTTGGTTCTGTTGTTTACATTGCTAAATCTACTGAATTCGCCAAAATTAATTTCCTGCTCCACTGCCGTCTCTGGCTGGCTGTTTGTTGTGTGTGACAGAGACTTGGGTTGCTGTTCCACAGTCAGCTCTTTGCCTCTCGTGCCGTGAGGGGAGGTCAGAGGGTGAAGGTCAAAGGTGAGACAGGCTGACAGACTGCCATTTGATTCGTCATGAGGGTGAACCCCCTTCACTCACAGACCCCTCAAGAGCCTTAGCTTCTTTTGGTGAAGTTTTGTGGTTTTTCCAAAACATCCAACAACACTCCTGAAAACACACACACACACACACACACACACACACACACACACACACACACACACACACATCACCTGGGGCGTAGTTACACTACAGTTACAGTAAAGTGTAGCTAAGGAACACAACCAATCACAGTACAGATTACTAGCCAGTGCCACACACCCTTCTTCCTCTGGTCCAAAAACTGGGTGTGCTTTATTTCAGCACCCCAACTTTGCCATGGAACCAGTGTTTGGATCAGGGGATGGGGGACCCCAGGGGCCATCTTACCAGGACAAGTACCCCTGAGAAAAAAACAAGAGTAGGGACGTTTTGAATGGTGGAGTTTGTTTATTTAGTTTTGTATCTTGCATGTGCCCATCACATCTGTGATCTTGTGCGACTGTGTGGGCTGATCACAGTAGACACCCTGACTCCAGCTTGTTCAACTTGGACATCTTCCATCACATGGCAGTGGTGGGCAGTTTTGGGGAGATTAGCTGTGAGGCCATTTATTTAGTAGCAGTAGTGTGTGTGTGTGTGTGTGTGTGTGTGTGTGTGTGTGTGTGTGTGTGTGTGTGTGTGTGTGTGTGTGTGTGTGTGTGAGTCCACATAAGCAGAAAGAGTGCATAGCAAGACAGCATAAACAGGGGTATTCCTGTGTCTCTGACATGGGTTGTGAGGCTTTCCTCAAGGTGTGTGTGTGTGTGTGTGTGTGTCTGTGTTTACGCCTGGCAGTGTGTACCGTGTATCAGTTGGAAGGCATTTTTACAGACCATGGCCGATGCTTTAGCACTGGAGTTGCTTGCCTCCAGAAATGCAGAAATAGCACACTGCACTCCGCCCGCCACCAGCACAGGGGCCAGCTCAGCTCTGTGACTGGTGTGCATGTGGCCTCTTTTAGCTGCGCCCCCTAGTCATGGCCGGGGTGACGGGGAGCGTCTCACCCGAGGCTGCGCTGCTCTCCTGGGAGAGGAGACTCTGAGCTGAGTGTCCCTGTGTGCTCTCCAGCACTGCTAAATGTGGCCCTTGTTCTGCCGCTGAGGTCAGCCATGTTGATGATGTTTGTTTCTCTTTTGCCATGGCTCTGGGATACGATCAGAAAGGCACACAAACACATCAAAAATATTTTGTTTGTTTTCTTGTGTGCCATTGATCACAATGTGGACATTACGGCCTTGTTGTCCAGGATTGTTTTGCAGCTTCAACCCAACTTTTGAAGCTAGATATCATGGGTTTGGTTTAATTGGTGAGGAATTAGTGTCACTTTTCTTCATAGTTGTTTTAGGGAACGATGTGATCCAGCTGAGACAAAGACTTGATCTGGTAATGAGATGTCCTGTGTGTTCATGTGAGCTGTGTCATTTTAGCCCCTAGCTGTCTAATTTTCATTAGCACTGATCACTGATCACCGATAGAAGGTGGCAAATTTAAAGGGATTTTTTTTTTTTTCGTGGGAGAATTAAGGTTATTTGGCGTCTATCCACGTTACAGTAGAGAATGCATACCTGCCTAGGCCTTTATCTGATGATCTGTGTTTGCAGTAACTCCCTGTCTGACTCCAACCAACCAATAGCTACTCTACAGCTTCTAGGCACTAAGGCACGATTTACACTGCAGGTGTCGATGTCCAATTTTTACTGCCTATAATCAATCCTTTTTATCGTGTGGTTACATGGACTAACCGTATGTACTCTACTTCCATGGAAGGTGGGGGACATCTGACTGGCTAATTAAAGGCAAGAGAAGTGTTCCTTTTTTTTTTTTATTAAATCTGTACTTAGGATAGACCGCATCGGAAGTCATGCTCCTTTAACATTGTCCAGACAAACTAAAGTTAAGTTTGACAAGGCATCAAATATCAGTTCTTCCTTTTAGCTGTGCACAAATGTTGTTGTTACTCCTGTTTCATCATGATGATGGTTTCTGCACACTGCCAGTCTGGTCAGTTGTAGGGTTGATGGTGACGGGCGGTGAGGTGATGAGGTGGGTCACCTGGGCCAGTAGATACGGGTTCTAGCAGACGCCTCTTCCTGCTTCTTAGGCTTTCTATGCATCGCGCTCTGGTGCCACTGTTCCTGACACCACTGCTCTTCCTGTTGTAGTAGGTCCCCCCTCTGGTTGCCATGGTAACAGGAGCACTCTCATTGGATGACCACAACCAGCACCCCTCGCCCAGCTCCACCCTCCTGCTTTTTTTTTGCTACAGAACGAGTGTGTGAGCTAGTGTAGCCAAATGTCTCGCATGCCGTCCGTCCACTGCATGAAGCCCTTTCTCGGTGTGAGTTCAGATCTCCGCTCCTTTGCACTGTTCTCTTTTTCTGATTTGGGAAGTTGCTTTAACCGCAGCGCAATGATTTCTCATCATACACTTGAGCACTTTTATTCAACCTAATGGACTTTATATTTAACCATTTATGTGTGAACCACAGTTTGCTTTAACAAATGATCTTAACTGTTGTGTTCATGTCGAGTTATTTTTGTTGCCAAAATTTATTTGCATTTGTAAAGTTTGCTTGTTTTCTGTTATAGCACAGCTGTGATGTAAGTGGATTAAAATTGTTCTTAAGATACTGTTGTGGGCAGCCAAATCCTTTACTTGTGCGGTGTACTTCAGCAACCTGTGGAATAAGGATTATGCAGAAAACAACTCCTTTTATACTACAAACTTTATTCAAAAATAGCTCTTCTAAAAAATATTTCACATTTTTGAAAGGTATGAGATTCATCGTATGAAATTACAAAACACGGTCCCAGAGGTAAAGTGTTCTATCAAAACATAAATACATAACAAAAAACACATAAAAATACATAAACATCAGTCATTTGGTGCCTTCCCCTTACAGAAAGAGCTTACATCATGACCACTATGGAATGTTAAAGAACATTCCAGAAGTCTGACTCAGGTAAGTGCTTGAACCAACACAGAACCAAAGCTTTAGTGTTCTGAATAGAGGAGGACCAGTCAGCCCAAAACAACAGCCATTACAGAAAGAGGCAGAGGAGTGAGTAGGAGAGATGGTCGCCTTAGGAAGGGAGGAGTAGTGACTGATGGATGATCTCCGCTCTGCTCCTAAGTCTCCATGTAGCACAGACACAGCTGGGCCTTCCCGAGCAGGAGCAACACGTCCCCACTGCAGTGCCACTGTAAAGACTGCACCTGGAAAAAGCCTGACACACACACACACACACACACACACACAGTATGAGTGTGTGCACGCACACACACACACATACACAGCATGAGTACAAGCGCACACACACATACATGCAGTATGCTACAGACCAACCAGTGGTGGTTGGCAACCAGACCAATGACTATTGCCTAAGCTAAATTACTATATTAGATTATATAGATATTAGTGTGTGTGTGCATGCGTGTTTAAGACCATTTAAGACCTTTGTGCAAGTTAGCATGTCTCACCTTCAACAGACACCCTGGCAGACACAGCCATTGGAAGACCACAGGTATATAAGTATATGTGTGTGTGTGTGTGTGTGTGAGTGAGTGTAGGTTAGCATGTCTTACCTTCCACGGGCACCTTGACGGACACACAGCCAGCAGTGGACCACAGGTAGAGCTTGTTGCTGCCGGTGCATAGCGCCAGGCGGGGGCGCTTTGGGTCCCAGGCGAAGCAGCGCACAGCCGACACCTGCTCCAGCACCGCCTGCAGCCCCGCACACTGCACGTCCCACACCCACACACAGTTGGGCATGTTATCTGTCACACACACACGCGCACACACACACACACAGTTGGGCATGTTATCTGTCACACAAGCACACACACACGAATTTTTACTGGTACTTCAAACATTGTTAAAAACACCAAACTGTTAGTTTTACAGTGTTAATGTTAATTGTGGCAGAAGACGATGTGGTAAATTGTTTAAAATTATGTGGGACAGACATTGTTGGTTATTGTCAATCCGTATTTTCATTGGCTTGGCGACGTGGGGGGAATGACAGGGTTAAGAGTGTAGGTGGTCAGATTAGGAATGCGAGGTATGGGCCCACTGGATTGGGGGGTGGGGTGAGGGGGTGGGCCATGGTGTTGGTAGAGCATTGACACGCCAGGCTGAGACGGGGTGGGGTGGGGGGGGGGGGGCAGTTGTTGGTAATGCATCAATACAGTAGGTTCAGAGGTGGGTACAACACTGGCAAACTGGATAGGAGGGGTGGGCGGATAGGCTAGGCATTGGTACTGCAAGGTGTCACAGTGGAGCGCCATGTGCAGTTCTGGGCACCAACAGTCTCCCCAGGCCATCTGTGCCACCCCCACTCCCACAACTGCCAAGTGGACCAGGGGGCACATTCCTGTGTGGCTCAACACAAGCTGCTACAACATGGACTGCGCCTCCTACTGGCCAACGCTTATCTCTAAATCTATATCTCAATCTCAGTCTCAAATCTCAAGCTCTAAAGTCTGAGAGGCCATGGTCAACATCAGTGTTGGTTTATGACTGCTGTCAGATTAGAACATGTGAGGTAGCAACATCTGAGGATCGCATGTATGCTAACACTGACTAGTTCTGTTCTTTTCTGATTAAGCTGAATTTCATTGAAAACCCATTTGACTTCATCTCAGTTCTGCGTGTTAAGGGGTTAAAGCGTCTGGACGGTGTTCTAAAGGTGAGAAATACAAGCCCTGATCTGCTTATCTGCTTGTCCCTAGGCTTGGGGTTAGGGTCATCTCTGCACTGTACACAATCAATGGAATACTTACTTTACTGAGACCGTCTCATACATAAGTCACTAATGCACAAGACTATGAGAAAATGGGTACTTTGAGCACTGGCCAGCCATGAGCTGCTGTCACCTGGCTTGTTAAAGATGGCTTGCTGGCTGGCTTAAAGCCACGAATTCTGGACTTGAAACAGTGTATCATGATTGTCCCTTTTGTATAATCTCATAGGAACATCACCTTATGACATGGTACTAAAACCTTCTGGGAGCAAAAAAACTAGAAGCAACATAAGTAGTTTTTTCAGCCTTAAAATAATGTTTCCAAAATCGTTTCAGTGGTTCATCAACTTGTAATTGGGTTGAAAGGCACTTCTGAATTTGCCCCCCCCCCCCCCCTATAATGCAGCTGCTTTCCTATTTGATGGCTGTCGTTTATACACCACCCGTGTAGCGACACGTTACCCAGCATGCCAGTCATGTGGAACAGCCTGACCCTCAGCTTGAACTGATGCATGATGGGAAGGGCCTCACCGTTCTTGGTGGCAAGGTAGCGATTGTTGGAGGAGAAGGCCAGAGAGGACACACCAACTTTGGGGTTGGCACGGTCTGGGTCGGGGTCCACTGTGGGCACCTGCACTGGCATCTGGCAGATCTCATCTGGACAGAGAGAGAGGGAGGGAGAAAGAGAGAGAGTTTATTAGTTTAGTTAACAGGGACCATGTAGAAAACTAATCCTGTACCGGAGTATGTGGGGTGTAGCTGGGGCAGCTGTGGTTAGGGAGATGGTCCTGTGGTTGGAGGGTCGCAGGTTCGATTCCTGTACCAGTAGGGGTGTGGTAGTGAATAACCAGCGCACTACTGCACCCTCATACATGGCTGAGGTGTCCTTGGGCAAGGCATCTAACCCCACATTGGGGGACTGTGCCTGTACATAGTTTAAATCAATGTAAGTCACTCTGGATAAGAGTGTCAGCTAAATGCAATGTGTTTCTGGGCAGGAAGCTAAAAAAGGGAAATATAAACAATACACTCACTACCTATTATAATACATATAGACAATACTGAACCATTGTTAGTAGGAGGGAAGCATAGATGAGCCTGAATAGCTGGCCCTCGGCCTCTGTCTACTGGTAGTAACGCGTGTTAAACTTTGCCCAAACTAGGTCTCTCTCTCCTATGATGCATCAATGTTAATAAAACCTTGTTCCTGATTTTCCAACCACCATCCTGACTGAGTCACCACATTTACCTGTGCTATGAAATTACCATTAATACATATCTATCAGTTCACGTAAGTCCAACAACAACAGGGGGAGGGGGAGGGAGGGAGAGAGAGAGAGAGACGGGGGGGAGAGAAATGGAGAGATGGAGACTGGTTGATAATTCCTGATAAGTGTGTCTCTGGCACGCTTGCAGCAGGATAGCAGCCAGCCACAGGAGACAGCTGTGCTCCAGCCAGACATCCGGGACAGCCAGGCCACCTCCGCACCACACGCCTCGCTAGGCACAAGTGTGTATAATTATCTGTGTGTCGGAAGAGACTATGTATGTGTATATGTGTGTGCATATGTGAGTAGCGCTTCTGTGAGTGTGTCTGTGTTAGAGTAAGAGAGTCTGTGTGTGTGCATATGCATGCAAGCAAATAGTGTGTGTGTGTGTGTGTGTGTGTGTGTGTGTGTGTGTGTGGCCATATTCCTGCCATAAAAATAGTTGTGTGGTCAGTGGTGCAAAGTGAGTTTCTTAGGAACTCTCACTATGCTTAGGGTTCTCACTACTGCCAGCCAGAGACAGTCTAGACGGTCAAGCAGGTAATACTAGCATGCATATGTACCAAGAAACACACACACACACGCCCAGTCAGACATGGCACACCACGGGGGCATTCCCAGCCTGGTGGCATTCTGGCGGACTTTACGAGCGTCTGTGCGCTGTGTCCGCACGCTGACGACACACGAAAGGGCCCCCAGATCCAGCACACGGGGGGCCTAAAAGCAGACACTGACTCCTTACAGATGGAGCGCTGTTTTATGGGGTACATTACACCCCCAACTACACCCCCTTCTCCAGCCCCCCCAGGCCCCCCACAGCCAGCTGTCCGACAGGGCTGGGGCGTTAGGGGGGACCCAGGAGCCTGCCCAGAGACACTCAGAACACAAGTGTGGTCAGGGGGGCTCCCACAGGGCAGGCAGGAGCAGAGTGCACTTCCTGCTAGGCTGGGCATCTACAGGACGTGGATAGCTACAGATCTTGATGAGCTCACACACACAAACACACACACACACACACACACACATCATGCTCTCACACACACACCTCATGCTCACAAATGATGACAGTTACAGAACACTTGAGCACTGATCAACATACACACACACGTCAACAGCTAAGGAGTGATGAAGTATTGAGCAACACACCTAACCAAGGTGCCCATGGCTTTATGTGCATCCTACTCTGTCTGATAGGGGCCACAACACTGCTGGGACTAGAGACGAACCCTGTACTTAGTGACCGTGTCATCTGTAAAACTGGGGGGAATCCCCTAAACAGCTGACACCCCAGAAGCAAATGGGCTCCAATCAGCACAGCCAGACGCCAGCTCTCTGTGTGATGGGACAACAGAGAGAGGCTTACATTAGCTGCAGCGTCTGAGTCATACAGTGTTTGTGTGTGTGTGTGTGTGGCTTTATTGAAAACAGTCACCCCAAGTGTGCAATGTAAGGACAGTGTCTGGTCTGTGTGCGTGAGCGAGAGAGAGACTGCATATTTCTCTCTCTTTCATGTAAGTTTTTGTGTAACTTCTGTAAATGCTTTGGCAAGGCAACATATGATCTGTCATGCAAATAAAGCATATTTGAATGAAACTGAACTGAGAGACTGGCCTGCACCTTTGACTAGCTTGTCTAAGAGTTGAGCGCTTGTTTCTGGTGTTTTAGCCACTTCCTGACCAGGGGAATTCCACACACAGGCTCCGAGTGCTTGGCTTGAGAAGAGACGAGTCTGTCTGTCCATCTGTCTGCAAGACAAACTTGCTTCCTGAGCAAGACTCTGGGTACAGGAAGGACTAATAGCAGCTGTGCAGACCGGGTGAAAACACCAACCCATTTCTTGCATTTCCTAATAGTGTCGATGTATTTGTTTAGGTGTTAACTGGAGAAAAGGATTGGTCATGGACAGTAGAATGAATGGGAAGAGAAAACCACAGAAACACATGGGTGCATTATATTCTGTGTCGATGGGGTTCGCTCACGAACACTCCGTCTGTTCGCTGGTTGATTCTACCGGAATCAACCATGTCAATGGAAGTACAGCCAAACCCTCTGTACGAAAAGAAGTGCAGTACAAGGCTCTGGTTTAGCATGCTAGTAACCTGGGGGTGTATCCACAGAGACAAAGTTGAGTGATCATCTAGACACACACACCTCTGGACACACACACCTCTGGACACACACTCACATGTGGACACACACTCACATCTGGACACACACACACACATCTGGACACACACTCACATTTGCTCTGAGTGCTGAAGTCGCTGCTGTTCCTGTTGTAGTCTAAGGGCACCACCAGCCGCTTGTCCACCTCCCTATACACCACCTGCAACACACCACAATCACACACACACATACAACAATCACACACACACACGGTTTAAATATAAACATACACATATGCCTCTCCACCTCCCTATACACCACCTGCAACACACCACAGTCACACAGACACACACACACGGTTTAAACACAAACATACATATATGCTTCTCCACCTCCCTATACACCACCTGCAACACACCACAATCACACACACACATACAACAATCACACACACACGCGGTTTAAATATAAACATACACATATGCCTCTCCACCTCCCTATACACCACCTGCAACACACCACAGTCACACACACACGGTTTAAATACAAACATACACATATGCTTCTCCACCTCCCTATACACCACCTGCAACACACCACAGTCACACAGACACACACACACACACACACACACACACACACACACACACGGTTTAAACACAAACATACATATATGCTTCTCCACCTCCCTATACACCAGCTGCAACACACAACAGTGTGGCAGTTTAAATATCAGACACAAAAAAAAAAAACTGTTCATACTGTAGGAATCGTGGACCACATCTTTAAGATTGTGTGAGTTTACAGTCATATCTAAACCACAACAGTAACCATGGCAACGCACCACTTTGGAGTTATTGATAGTGGCTGGGTGATCAAACTCCGCAATCTTCTTCCAAGTAATGTGATTTAGGATCCGGACCTAGACACACACATGCAAACACACAAGTGCGCACGCACACACAAAAATAATTAAAAAACAGCACACAGAAAGGATAACCGTAAACTGTCATGCTGATGTTACAGCAACTACATGCTAGAAATTTACAAAACACACACACACACACATTCACACTCACACACACACTCACACTCACACTCACGCACACACACCTTCTGGTCGTAACTGCCGATGGCCAGGAACTGGCTGCTGGGGCTCCAGGTGAGGCCCTTGATGCCCAGGGACCAATCATAGGCACTGTAGGTGGACAACAGACGCCCGTCCAGAGAGTACAGCAGCACCTTATACTGCGCACATACACACACGTTCAGACAGACACACACACGTTCAGACAGACACACACACGTTCAGACAGACACACACACGTTCAGACAGACACAAACAAATGGACAGAGAAAAGGTGGCTGTGATTAAACTGAAGTTGTTACATGCATGAACATGCAGATAGGCAATTTGTGTAAGCACACAGGTGATGTATGAAGAGGCAGGCAGGTGATGTGTATGAAGAGGCACACAGGTGATGTGTAAGTGGAAGCAGGCAGGTGATGTGTAGGTGGAAGCGGGCAGGTGATGTGTAGGTGGAAGCGGGCAGGTGATGTGTAGGTGGAAGCGGGCAGGTGATGTGTAGGTGGAAGCGGGCAGGTGATGTGTAGAAGTAGGCAGGTGATGCGTATGAAGAGGCACACAGGTGACGTGTATGTGGAAGCAGGCATATGCAGGTGATGCGTATGAAGAGGCACACAGGTGACGTGTATGTGGAAGCAGGCATATGCAGGTGATGTGTAGAAGTAGACAGGTGATGCGTATGAAGAGGCACCACAGGTGACGTGTATGTGGAAGCAGGCATATGCAGGTGATGCGTATGAAGAGGCACACAGGTGACGTGTATGTGGAAGCAGGCATATGCAGGTGATGTGTAGAAGTAGGCAGGTGATGTGTAGAAGTAGGCACACAGGTGATGCGTATGAAGAGGCACACAGGTGACGTGTATGTGGAAGCAGGCATATGCAGGTGATGTGTAGAAGTAGGCAGGTGATGCGTATGAAGAGGCACACAGGTGACGTGTATGTGGAAGCAGGCATATGCAGGTGATGTGTAGAAGTAGGCAGGTGACACTCACCTCTAGACAAGAATCCCGCACTGCTAGCACACAGCCATTGGGAGACCACTGCAAGCCAGCTAGGTCCTGGGTGTCTGTCTCAAAGTGCTAAAACACACACATATACAGATAGACAAGCACACACACACACACACGCACGCACGCAGATAGACAACCACACACACACAGACAAGCACATACGCATGCAGAGACAGAAAGACAGCAAGAGAAAGAAAGAGAGAGATGATGGCAGGTTATTTAACCAAGGTGAGGCAAGTCATCCTTTTTGCCTTTAAGTAGCAGGCTTCCTTCCATATACTGCAAATGTGACATCACTAACTAAGGGGAGAGTGTGAAATTTGACCACAGATATAAAAGAGGTGTTTGTGGTAACTGAGCTCACACACACACTCTTTCACTCACTCTCTCTCTCTCTCTACACTAGCGAGATAGCCAGTTGACACGGCCGTCATTAAGGCCTGATTTACTCTCTGAAGATTGACGTGGGGATTTTCACATTAGGCCCCCTGGCTCTGCCACTGACTACAGCACTCCAGCACTCCATACATGGCTCACTGTGCGCTTAGGGGAGAAGGCCTGTCTGCTCATCTCATTCCCCTCTAACATTTCAGCCATATGCTTCAGAAATTATGGCTATGGTTATGTGTTGGCATGTATGTTTGTGCATGTTTTGAGTGTGTTTGCATGTTTTGAGCGTGTGTGTGTGTGTGTGTGTGTGTATATACGCACTTAGATTCATGTCATGTGTAATGTGCTTACGTGTGTTTGTATATGTTTTGTGTATGTTTGTAAGTTGTGTGTAAGTGTGTATGTATGTGAGAGAGAGAGAGAGAGAGAGAAAGAAAGGAGAGAGAGAGAAAGAAAGGAGAGAGAGAGAAAGGAAGGAGAGAGAATGGAGAGAGAGAGAGAGAGAGAGAGAAAGGAGAGAGAGAGAGAGAGAGAGAAAAGAGAGAGAGAGAGAGAAAGAAAGGAGAGAGAGAGAGAGAGAGAGAAAGAAACTCACCCTCAGAAGAACCCAGCCGTTACACACAAACACACTGATCCAGTCCTTACAGTCTCGCCGCTCTGCCAAGGCCATGTAGCGCCCATCTGCACTGAAGTCCATCCCTACAATCACAAACACTAATCAAGATTAGCGCACGCACACACACACACACACACACACACACACACACACACACACATCAGAGAGGCAGTGCAGCGTGAAATCTACACACACTATTCACACACAAGCAGACTTTCTTACTCTCTAACACAAACACAGTCACACACACGCTACTCACATATGCACACACACACACATATACAGTTTCTTCCGACTGACACAGATGCTCAAAGGTACACACTAATGCATATACAGACAGAAAGACAGACACACACACACACACACACACACACACACACACAAGTTAATATTTCTTTCATTTTAAATTGATTTAACCACCAGGTTCAATTAGGGAAGCATTTTGAAAGAATAAATAAAAGCTCTTGAAATCATACACTGGTTATCGTAAAATCAAGCATCATTATATTGTGCTTCTTTGGTATGTGTGTGTTCAGTATTAGCAAATACTTTATGTATATGTAGTTTACATAAAAGCAAATAAAAGTAGCACCTTGTTCTATTCTAGGTTTGACACTGAGAAAGACGCTGTGCATCGAAATGTAAATCATTTGCTGCCCTTGTATCTAGTCTGCTGCAGAAGTGGCTCAGGACCTGCTGTTAAAGCAACACTAAGTAGTTTCTTCAACCTTAAAATAATGTTTCCAAAATCGTTTCTGTGGTTCGTCAACTTGTAACTGGGTGAAAGGCACTTCTGAATTTGCTTTGCCACGAATGCTGCATGGGCTATAACTGCACTAAGCCTGGAGGTTTGAATCTGGTTTGAGTCTGGTTTGAGTCTGGTTTGAATGAGAGACAATTACGCTTCCAACCTGCAGGGACACCGAACACGAAAACGACTTAGTGTGGCTTTAAAGTGGCATTCTGAAATGATATGATATTGATAATATATTATATATCAGTGTACTGGAATTGGCTGTTGGCGGCAATAACGGCAGAGGTTGGAGGTAGTTAGCATTCAGGAATGTTTGGTGACACAGTGTGAGGAACTAGCATGTGTTTGCCAGATCTGCGGTAGTGATCATGTGTCTCCAACACTGATCTCAGCCTTATTCAGCACCTCTATGCCCACCAGCTTTCAGGAGCCTGTCCATCACAGAGATTTATGGAGCACTCCAACCACACACACACTTAAGCAAACACATGCACAACCGAAACACAGGGGAAACATACAAAAACACACACGCACAAAACAACACAGGGCAAAGATGCAGCTGCTCTCACTGGGCTCTTGCTGGGGGACTGTCTGCACTCTCGGCTGGATGTAGAGCTTCCAGCTGTGCCTGACCATTACATTCCCCAAAATCCCTATCCAACACACACACACCCACACACACACACCCACACACACACACACACACACACACACACACACACCACAGAGTACGCAAACACACACACACACACACACCACAGAGTACGCAAACACACAGACATACACACACACACGATCATTCACACGTCCTATCAGGTGGCTCCAGTGTGAGAGGGTCAGCAGACGTCTGATCCGTGCTGACCGTGAGTGACCAGCGCCCGTGGGCCATAAGTCACCGTCATGACGACAGGACGGCTATGCCCACAATGTGCCAGTTACTGCAGCACACTGCAGCTGACAGCATCACACATACTTGGCTGGACGCTGTGCTGTGTGTGTGTGTGTGTGTGTGTGTGTGTGTGTGTGTGTGTGTGTGTGTGTGTGTGTGTGTGTGTGTGTGTATACAGAGGCTAGAGATTCATGAGCACCTGGGGTCAGTGAGGTGCTGTCCCCAAGTCCCTTTTTATCAAAGCGAAATCAATACCGACGCCGCTCAACATGCCTGTGTGCAAACACACACACACACACACACACACACACACACACACTTACCCACCAGCCGCCTTAAAAACTCTTGTCTCACACACACGCACACCAATCCTCTTATTTGGACAGCACCCACAAACACCTCAAGCACACTTATGCAAACACAAACACACACACACACACACACACACAATCCTGTCATCCTCTTCAGACGGCAGACAGGAATATTTACGATTGCCATTCACTCTTCGCACGCATGAGTCTCATATTTAAGTCCTCTGAAGGCACACAAGGTCTCGTGTTTATAACCCTCTCCAGACGTTTCTAGCAGACAAGAAGGAAACCCACACACTAAACTAGCACGCAATACACACAGAGCCCCACAAACACACATAAACACAAACACTTTTCAACATCTCATCTTACCTTTCTCACAGGCTTTGGGGTACTTGATGTAAGACACAGATTTATTGCACAGGGACCAGACGGTGATTCGTAACTGTAAGAATAAAAACAAACACACACAAAGAGTCACTATTTCTACCTTAGAGCTGTCCAAGTCATCTTTTACCCTTTTAAATTTGACAAAAAAATGTGAAAGCATTCCAAATGGTTTAATTTTATCGGTAACCCACAGGTCATTATCAATGCAGGTTACCA
The DNA here is from genome assembly GCA_027475355.1 of Coilia nasus. NCBI lineage: Eukaryota > Metazoa > Chordata > Actinopteri > Clupeiformes > Engraulidae > Coilia > Coilia nasus. The sequence continues at coordinate 30,433,531 of CM050206.1, forward strand.
CTTCAAACCAGTGTTTGAACAAAGTCAAAACAAAATGTTTGCAAGTATTCATGAATGTACAATGGCTATGTCTGCAAATCTGAAGGCAACAGGGGTTAATACAGCAACCCGGCCCATCTGTAACCTGGCATACAGGCCGCTGCTAACGGCGACTGATTTCACCACCCTTCTTCATGCATGAGCCACAGGTGGCTTCAGCCTACAGGTCCTTTCCTGAATCCCTGTAGATCTCCTCTGGCCATCAGAGGTGTAAGCTCAAATTTACACTGTAAGCAACATGTGCTTGCAACACAAATGTAGTCTCCGTTCGAAATGGGTTAATTTGCTGCCTCTGAAGTTGTCTAACATGGCAGCAAGTCGTCAAGTGCCGCTCCAAACAGAAAGAACTGTTAACAAAATTAATTTCCCGTCTGCCGAGCTGCCTTCGAACTACCTATAACGGTCGTTTTTTATGTGATTTTTACTCTTTGTTAGTATGAGGGAGGAGAATGCCACCCACTGAGGCTTGTTGAAGTGCCATAAGCCTTGACAACATCAGAGACATACTCACAAAGACATCTTTTAAGTGAAGTGGGTGTTATAACTGTTTCAGCCATATACATAGTACATAACATCTTTGTTGTTGTTGCTCTGAAAAAATGATATGATGGCTGCATAGTCCATTATGCATTTGGTACTGTATAACCAGGGCAGGAATTTCACGAGGGCCATGCCCTCTCAATTTGGCCTTTTGCCTCTGAAAAATATCTGCCAGAAGGCCACAGTTGCCCTGATGCCCTTCACAAAATTGACAACACAAAGGCCCAAGTGGCCTTGCCCCTAAAATGACGAAATTCCAGCCCTGTGTATAACACTAAGGTTTGGCTGGATAATATGCATTCGAAATAACATTAAGGCTTGGCTGAATGGATAGTATGCATTCAAAATAACATTAAGGCTTGGCTGGATAGTATGCATTCGAAATAACATTAAGGCTTGGCTGGTGGGTTGTAGTGCTTCCATGTGACCAGGACAGAGCTGGACGCTCTGAAAAGTCCCAACCCAACAGACCAATACCATTTACCGTATCATTGTTTTGGGAATAATATACAAAATAAATAATCTACAGCATCGCCACAGGACTTAAATGTCAACAACTATATCACCATCACAGCTGGGATCAAACCGACAGGAAATATGAATTTTCAAACAGAGAACTTAGGCTAAGTGTTGAAGACAGCCAGAGTGTATTGGTTTTGAGGGGATAATACACTCTTCTTCTGATCAAAAGAAGACATCACTCCCCCAGCCCAAACTAATCACCTCAGCTATACCCACATATACCCAACCAGGCGAACAGTCAGAAAAATAAACCAGAGCTTCACCCAGACGCACCACTGTATATCCCAAATCACAACCACATAGACCACAATCCACCCGCACCACACCCACACAGTGGAGTGATGAGTGTAATACACCCACACTACACCCACCCATATAGCAGAGCGATGAGCGTGTTTTAATATCTGAACCTGCCGCCCCGTTTTATCCAGCTGGGAGCGGAGGCAGCTGGACAGGCTTGAGTGTTCGGAGGGCATGGCAGCCCTACGGAGACATGCTGAAAGCCTCAAGGGCGGCCATGATGGATTGAAGGACTTGCGGTCTGGCTGCTGAGGTTTCACAGAGCGGCAAACCCGACCCACGAGCTCTCAGCGGGCTAATCCGCCCCTCCAGGGATCTGTTGGCGCTGCGCAAGCCCAGGGCATGGTTACATGACTGCTATGCCAACCCACTGTAAAGCCCCCCCCCCACCCAAACCTGTCCCCCACCACACCCATAACCCAGTCTTGGCTTCCACCCCAGGGCTGTCGTGTCGCTACATAAACACCGCTTAAAACATTAGCCGCCGTGTCGCACCCAAAGCCCACGCGAGCGAGCAGCACCAGCCGAGAGGCGAGCCAATGCAGGCCGGAACCCGACCCGACCCAGCTCGGCCCGCGCTAAACCACATCAACCCTGCCACTGGGCCCATACCACATAAACACATGTACCAATTACAGTGGAGAGGCCTGAAGACACACACATCCACAGGGACTAACACACACACTATGTTAATGTCCACGTCTTCATGTTTGTTATATGTTTTTCTGTCTTCTGTCAATGAGCACACTGAGGTAAATCCCTAAAACTTGCACAAGTTGAATCACACACACACACACAGCTACTGCTCTCACACACACAAAGACATACTTACACACACAAAGACATAACCTGCTGTTACAAATTAGGAGAGCACACACAGTCATCTTACTCAGTTCTACCCTTCACTAAGAGCAGAAACAGAGGAGACAGTTATCTCAACAGCAGCTTCGCCAGAGACCTGTCGTCTTGCTTTAACAAGACACGTAGCGGTCCCTCCTCAAGGCAGTGGGCCAGGGACAAGGGTATGGGCATGGACACACACTTACACACACACACACACACACACACACACACAAAGCAGGCTCCAGAAATACAAGTGGACCCACATAAACACACGCAGAGTGCACACACAAACTAGACCAGAAACCTTGTGGAGTAAACACTTAAATAGACACACACACACACAGAATTGTATGTACCCTGAAATAGCGAACGCTGCTTCACTGATGTTATCAATCCCATTGGTTTCTACATTCCAATTAGTGTGCTCCAGGCAATCCTGAAGGGCACCAGACGCCACAGCAGCCCAGCATTTAACTTCTAACTTTTTTGTGCCTAAGCCGGGGGGCAGGAGTTGGTTTAATCATATTATGATTCAAGTTCCCCTAAGTCCCTAAGCCCCCAGACACACACACACACATACACACACACACAAGGCTAGAAAATATAAGTGGATCCCCACAAACACATGCAAAGTGAACACATAAACTAGACCAGACAACTAGCGAGTAAACACACACACACACACACACACACACACACACACACACACACACACACACACACACAATTATTGGGCTTTTGGGGCAGGCTGATCTCACTCACCCATGCCAGCGTGGCAGTGGGAAGTCTACCTAAGTGTATTTGTATTATGCTTTTCTACAGGTATTTGTATGAGATATCATAGATATCAGACAACACAGGGGGCGAACAATGAGAAAATGACACAGTGAAGTGTATATAAGCATTTACCCTGGCCTGGGCTGTCCTGTCCTGTCCCAAGCAAACACTGTTTATCTTTTAGCAGTCATGCATCTTGTCAGGCAAAAGAATGGGCAGACAGATGGATGGACAGCGCAAATGACTATGTGGAGTCTATCCTACAGCCAAAACAGATGTCAAAGTCTGACACTGGCATTTCACACAGGTACAATGGTAAATTTCCACCAGTAGGAAATGACTGGCCTTCCATCCTGGATACAGCAGGGATTAGTTTATGCCCCATATATAGTAGCTGTGGTCACGCCGTTGACTGCGAAAACAACCCAGTAATATTTTAATGACAATCCGAAGATTATTTTAAGTAGTGACCGTAAACAATACGGACGTCAGTCAACATGATCGCCCTCAAGTCACTCGGACTGTGATATCATAAGTCCAAGGCCTTTATTTTTTATTTCACTCTAGCAGTAAACCAATATCTGTGTGTGTGTGTGTGTGTGTACGTGTGTGTGCGCATGTGTGCGTGTCTGTGTGCAGTCTTATCGTGCTGGGGAGATGAACGCTATGAAATGCTGACTTGGAGCGTGTCTGAGCGTCGGGCCAAGAGCGCGGTGATATTTCACTAAAGAAATACGGCCCTCCACAGGTGACAAAGTCCAGCGTCCACAAACCCCCAACGTGTGAATGTAACTGAAACCACCAGCCACTGTGCGGCCTTGACAGTGGGATATTAATGTGTGTTTCTCTCACTGTGTGTGTGTGTGTGTGTGTGTGTGTGTGTGTGTGTGTGTGTGTGTGTGTGTGTGTGTGTGTGTATTGGCCATTCACAGCAGCAAGAAAAAGAACCAACTATAATTATTTGTTTTGAAAAACTAGTGTGTAATGGGTGGCATAAACAGCCCGGTGCATATAAATGGGGTGGGGGTGTGCATTACCATTTTTTCCCTTTTTCTGTAATGCTTTATAAATTTGTGAAATAGAGATTACATTACATTACACCTAGCAGACGCTTTTATCCAAACCGACTTACAAAAGGAGGACATAGTAGCTAATAGAGATCTGAGACTACTTGTAAAACATCTATGTAGTGGTAGACTACTCTGCCCATAAATCAATGTGGGTCTGATATCATATCAGATTGAGTAACGGAACTTACAAAATGTTAAAGACAACACAAGATACTTGTGCACCTATAGAAAGAATACTTTTGGGAGAAGAGATTCAAGCCTTCCTAACTACAGACTTTATTCTAACATACTACTGTTTGTGAGAGCAGGTTTTTTTATTATTATTATTATTATTATTATTATTATTATTATTTCCATACGATTATAATGATTGAGTCCTGAATCAATCATTCTGTCGTGGAGTTAGTTTGAGAACAGTTTCGACGGCTCTATATGGTGATTTAAAGTTGTGAGAACTGTAGTTTATTAGTGGAGATGATCAGTAAGTGATTGTGCTTTTTTAAACTACTGGAAAAGCTGTCACGTGGTTTACAAACAATAAGCAGCTGAAATGAAATAGATTTATATATGGTAGAGCAAACTTGCACCCCCCATATTAATATATGTATACATACATATATGCATGTACATGGAGTAATGTTTGCGTAAGAGACAGCATGGTGGCTACAATGAATTGAAACTTTATGAAAGTGCAAATTTTAGGATGCAACTGACAAACACACTATGATATGTACATCCATGTCAAACTATGATATGTACATCTATGTCAAACTATGATATGTACATCTATGTCAAACTATGATATGTACATCTACAGGTCCTTCTCAAAAAAATTGCATATTGTGATAAAGTTCATTATTTCCTGTAATGTAATGATAACAATTAAACTTTCATATATTTTAGATTCATTGCACACCAACTGAAATATTTCAGGTCTTTTATTGTTTTAATACTGATGATTTTGGCATACAGCTCATGAAAACCCAAAATCTCAAAAAATTAGCATATCATGACAAGGTACTCTAAACGAGCTATTAACCAAATCATCTGAATCAACGAATTAACTCTAAACACCTGCAAAAGATTCCTGAGGCTTTTAAAAAACCCCAGCCTGGTTCATTACTCAAAACCGCAATCATGGGCAAGACTGCCGACCTGACTGCTGTCCAGAAGGCCACCATTGACACTCTCAAGCAAGAGGGTAAGACACAGAAAGAAATCTCTGATCGAATAGGCTGTTCCCAGAGTGCTGTATCAAGGCACCTCAGTGGGACATCTGTGGGAAGGACAAAGTGTGGCAGAAAACGCTGCACAACAAGAAGAGGTGACCGGACCCTGAGGAAGATTGTGGAGAAGGGCCGATTCCAGACCTTGGGGGAGCTGTGGAAGCAGTGGACTGAGTCTGGAGTAGAAACATCCAGAGCCACCGTGCACAGGAGTGTGCAGGAAATGGGCTTCAGGTGCCGCATTCCCCAGGTCAAGCCACTTTTGAACTCGAAACAGAAGCGCCTGACCTGGGCTACAGAGAAGCAGCACTGGACTGTTGCTCAGTGGTCCAACGTACTTTTTTTGGATGAAAGCAAATTTTGCATGTCATTCGGAAATCAAGGTCCCAGAGTCTGGAGGAAGACTAGGGAGAAGGAAATGCCAAAATGCCTGAAGTCCAGTGTCAAGTACCCATAGTCAGTGATGGTCTGGGGTGCCATGTCAGCTGCTGGTGTTGGTCCACTGTGTTTTATCAAGGGCAGGGTCAATGAAGATTTGAAGATTTCATTTTTCAGCACGACCTGGCACCTGCTCACAGTGCCAAAACCACTGGTAAATGGTTTACTGACCATGGTATTCCTGTGCTCAATTGGCCTGCCAACTCTCCTGACCTGAACCCCATCGAGAATCTGTGGGATATTGTGAAGAGGAAGTTGAAAGACACCAGACCCAACACTGTGGATGAGCTTAAGGCCGCTATCGAAACATCCTGGGCCTCCATAACACCTCAGCAGTGGTACAGGCTGATTGCCTCCATGCCACGCGGCATTGAAGCCGTAATTTCTACAAAAGGATTCCCGACCAAGTATTGAGTGCATAACTGAACATAATTATTTGAAGGTTGACTTTTTTTGTATTAAAAGCACTTTATTTTTATTGGTCGGATGAAATATGCTAATTATTTGAGACAGGGATTTTAGTTTTTTCTTTACTTTTTTGCCAGAATCATCAATATTAAAACAATAAAAGGCTTGCACTACTTCAGTTGTGTGTAATGAATCTAACATATATGTAAGTCTAATGTTTATCAGTACATTACAGAATATAGTGAACTTTATCACAATTTGCTAATTTTTTGAGAAGGACCTGTATGGACTCTCCCTAACAGCTTATCCCTCATACACATCCCACCCACCCTCCCTCCCTCCCTCCCTCCATCCCCACCCAGACACCTGATGCAGCTGCTCTCACTGGGCTCTTGCTGGGGGACTGTCTGCACTCTCGGCTGGATGTAGAGCTTCCAGCTGTGCCTGACCATTACATTCCCCAAAATCCCTATCCAACACACACACACCCACACACACACACCCACACCCACACACACACACCCACACACACACACACCCACACACATCCACACCATGGAAACCAAGTCAATAAATACTCAACATATGTTGGACTGCTGCCCACATGGGTGGCTTTGAAAGGTGAGCAGGAGAAGTAAAAAGGAGGGGAAAGGAAAAGAGAAAAGATGGAGGAGGGGATACAGAGGGAACGAGAGGTTGAGAGAAGATGAGAGGACAGGAAAGAGAAAGCAGGAGATGTTAAGATGAGTGGCAAGAGCGGAGAGGAAAGAGGCAGAGAGAGGAAAGAGGCAGAGAGAGGACTGAGGCAGAGAGAGGACTGAGGCAGAGAGAGGACTGAGGCAGAGAGAGGAAAGAGGCAGAGAGAGGAAAGAGGCAGAGAGAGGACTGAGGCAGAGAGAGGACTGAGGCAGAGAGAGGACTGAGGCAGAGAGAGGACTGAGGCAGAGAGAGGACTGAGGCAGGACAGATGAGACTGAAGCAAAGGGGAGGAGAGAAGAATGACAAGAGCAGAAGGCAGGAGTGATCAGGAAGCATAAGTGAAGGTGGGAGGACGCTAGAGAAATAAAGAGAAGAGAGGAGAGTGAGGATAACAAAGTGTATACCAGATGTCACCAGAGGAGAGAAGAGGAGATGAGAAGAGAAGACCAGACGAGAAGAAGAGGAGGAGGAGGAGACAGAGAGGATGGAGGGTTGGCATTGCTGTAACTCTACCCTTACCGAGGGCCAAACAACACTGTAGGTGAGCTATGCCCACTCCCAATACACTGGCATCTACATGCAGCAATGCTGGGTAACCCTAGACGTTGTAGCAGTCACCAAGCACGCTCACAGTAACACACGCACACACATCACCTGAGCAGGTCAACTGAGGAGTCTGAGATGGAGACAGCTGCACTACAATAACAGAAAAAAGAATGTGCATCTACAACCACATCACCATCATCATCACTATCATCATCAGCACTGTAGGATTCCTGACAGACTCCGTTTATTTGGTTGATGTAGTGGACAGAAATTGCTTTGGTTTTAAAACTGACTAATGTGGATATGTCTGTCTGTCATTCATCTAGGACATGGTAGTTAAAGGAGCTAAGCAACTGGATTTCTTCTTTGGAGCTCAGCTTAGCTATTGGTTGCCCATCATCATGCCAGGACTGAAGGAGCCTTCTGGATAAAAGGTAAAATGTCTTCAAGCTCCAAAAAAAAGGTCCAGTTGCTTACAACTCAGCTCCTTTGACTGACTAATGTGAATAAAGGCAACGAGAGGCAATGAGAGGCCCATGTAACAGAAAGACACTGATAGGCCTACCTAATAGTGGCAACATAACACAACATAACATAGCTATTTTAGCGAATTCAAAAATGAATGCGTATTCCAAGTATTTCCAAGTAAGGATCTCTTATTCGAATACTAAAATGTGCATTAGAAAGTTTATGTAAGGCCCATCTCAGAGAGAGAAAGACAATGTTAGGCCCACCTTACAGAGAAAGACAATGAGCCAATCTAATGAAGAGATCCACTGTTAGGCTTTAAAATCTCACAGAGAGATCCAATATTAGGCCAGTATCCGAGAGAGAGGCACTGATGGTGTGAGACACTTTCTCTTCCAATTTAAGCACCTCTCTACACATGGAGAGAAAAACCCTGTGTGTGTGTGTGTGTGTGTGTGTGTGTGTGTGTGTGTGAGTGAGACAGAGAGCATGTGAGACAGATGGATGAAGGCCCACTAACCTTATTTGAGCGATGGCATGGTCTAAATGACTGAATGAGGGAGACAACAGGAGGAGGCGATGTGGCTGTGCAGTGGGCTGGGAATCTTTACATAGACCTGTCTGTCAGTGGGGGATTAGGCTTACACTCTCCATGTCCCAAAAACCTTTTCCACCCTCCGCGACCCCCCGTTCTCCAATTACACGCCGCATAATGCACCCAACGCGCACCTCCTGCGAGATGCATCACCCGACCCCACCCCACCCCACTCCACCCACCCTCAAGGCTCAGACAGCGGCCAGAGGTGATGGATTGTCTCTGCCTGACGATAAAAACTCTGGAAGCTGCTGACCATTGCAATTTTCTAATCGCCACGTAGGTCGCATGCTAAGCACAGACGTGCATGCAGGACAGAAGGGGACGGGATGCACCCCCATATGGGGGGGGGGGGGGGGGGGGGGGGTTGGGGAGGGTCACTGCTGGTGTCATCTCAGCTATGTCCCCTGCTTAAGTGTTGGCGGTGTAGAGTTCAGCTCACCGCCCTTGAGCGCGATCTGGAAACATTCTTAATCATCACTCTGCCATCGTGCGGATTAGACGTATGGTTCGGGTACATAGTGTCGGGCCTGGCGGCTGGTGGTGGCGGAGGGCCGTGGGGAAGGCAGCCTGTGGCTGGCGGCGCTCCAGAACGTTCCCAGGTCTCTGGTGGTAGCCTATAAAAACCCCATCAGCCATTTCAAACATCAAATGCTAATCTGTCGGGTTTGGGCCCCATTAAATGGCTATGTTAAACACATTGCAAATGGTGTCAGCTTATCGTTAATATCACCATGCATCGCGCTGTCGAGTGCCAGGCTTAGTCAATGTGGCACACGCGTGTATCTGTGTCTGTGTGTGTCTCCAAGGCCATCCTGATACACTCCAGCTTCTGCTGACCGTGCTTCTGTGGCCTGTTCTGCTCAGACTTAACTTATCTGTAGAGATTATTTAAAATCCCTAGCCCCACTCCAATGGCATTGTCAGCTGTGTGTGTGTGTGTTGTGTGGGGTATACTGTGACAGAGTACCCTCTGCCACATCTAGCAGGCACGCACACACACATACATAGACACACACACACCATGGGGCAGATATAGTGAGCCCGGATTCAGCCGAGAACAAGCAAAAGACACTTGGGCAGCAATAACAGCGGGCAGCTGTTCCCTAAACAAGTTAATTTAGCATCCTGTTTATGAGAGCAGTGAAACCGTAGTCCCCCACACTCCCCGTCTCCGGCAGCCATAATGAAATACTGGAGAGGGGTGAAGGTGAGGTCAGCCTCTTGCCTACACTACACTACACAGCACACCCCACCCCACCCCAACCCCCAACTTCTACCCCTCCAGGACACAGGCACCCCTGTGGCCCGACCTGAGGCCCTTGCGCTGGGCACCCTGTGAGGAGAATGTGCCCAGCGCGCATTAGTAGCCTCTGGTACACGCTTATTCCTGCTGCTTTCTGGCAATCAGGGCACTGGGTTGCCATGGAAATGTGCCTCTGTCCACGTGGATGATGAAGGAACAACAGTATGAGTGTGAGTGTGCGAGTGAGTGTGTGTGTGTGTGTGTGTGTGTGTGTGTGTGTGTGTGTGTGTGTGTGTGTGTGTGAATGCATGTATGTGACCCTTCAGGGCTAAGCTGAAGATGTAAACATGTATTCTAGGACTGAGCAAACATTTCACACTCTACCAACAACATCTTGTTGAAACAACGTCTTTTCTACAGCCCAAAGAGGTTTGCCCTGGCTCTACTGGAGTTCTATTATGACCGTTATAATGGCACTGCAGAGAACATAGCACTCTTCTTACCCACTCAAACACACACACACAAACACACACAGCGTCTCATTCCCAGACACAGTTGTGCTGTGTTTCAGCACCTGTCACTGGTCAAGAGGAGTCGGGTTAAGACGCCAGCCAGTTCCAGCAAAGGGACAGGGTAGAGAGAGAAAGAGAAAAAGAGAAAGAGAGAGAGAGAGAGAGAGAGAGAGAGAGAATGTGGCGTGTGTGTGTTTGTTTGAGACAGAGAGGAACCTTTAGTAGCAAAATACTGTACATTTCACAGTGTCATAAGCTGAGAAACTGTAGTATAACCCTAATTCAATTTTGTTATATCAATATGTATATCGAAAAATATTTAAAAAGCCATAACACTTTAGTGTGTTTAAGGAAGGTTTTTAGGGAAGACGGAGAAATTATAAGAGCAAAAAAGAGACAGAGAGGAAGGGAAGGAGAAAAAGAGAGCGGGAGAGAGGGAGAGAGTGAGAGGGGGAGAGAGAGAGAGAGAGAGAGAGAGAGAGAGAGAGAGAGAGAGAGAGAGAGAGAGAGAGAGAGAGAGAGAGAGAGAGATGGTGAGTGCAATACAAACAGACAGACAGCAAGCACACGGCCTTGTGGCCCCCCACCACCAGCCCCCCACCAATTTGGTCACATAATACACCCTCCACACGACAGACAAATGCTTTTTTCCACACGTACGGGCAGGCAGGTGTGTGTGCGTCTGCGTGTGTAACAGGCAGAGCTAGCGTGAAGTAGTTCATCACTTCGGCATTTTTCCTGCTGGCCGTTTCAGACGGGGCTTTCCCCTCAGTGCGTGTTCGCATTGCGAGAATATCCAAGAGCATAATATCAGATACCACTGGAATGGACTGTGTGTGTGTGTGTGTGTGTGTGTGTGTGTGTGTGTACGTGCATGTGTGTGTGTGTGTGTCTGTGTGTGTGTTCTTCACACAATGTTTCTCAGAACTAGAAATGGATATGTTCAGATACAACACAGTTCACCAATTGTTCATTCGCATCAACTCAACAATGTGACAATTCTTGACATATGTACTTCATAAAACCTCTTGTGCTGAAGGCAGATAAACTATACAGCCTCTGTGAGATCTGTCTCAGATGGTGTAGTGAGGAACATGGCCCTGGAGACAGCAAAAACAACTACTGGCCTGGAAGCCCATTATCCCACGGAGTCACTGGGGTTTAGTTGGACAAGTAAGGTCCTGACCCTTGACTTTAAGGGTCTGCATTCTGTTTCTGTCTCCTATATTTATGAACTCTTTCCTTAGGTGGTTGTTGTTGTGCTTGATGGAATCTTTTGAAGATATGTTTGAAATATAAATCTATATTTCATTTGTTTGATTAAGGAAAAAGAGTCTGGATCTGAATAGTTACCGACAACTTCTAGTGTTACAATCACACCTGTGACAAAGGAATGTTGGACAGATGAACAGTTATATTAAAAAGAAGCCCATAGAACATAAAGCAGCATTGTCAAATCTTCCATTGGTGTAGAATATGCATCTTAAGAATGTTCAAAGCCATTCTTCTGTAAAGAGTAAAAATAAGGTGCATGTCTGTTCTTCACTACAAACACCCCACATCTCTCCACCAGACCAGAGGGACCGGCTGCCCTCCCTCGCTTCTTGCCTCTCGCTCTCTCAAACTCTGCCAGCCTCCTCTCCCCTCTCTCTCTCTGGTGAAAGTTGCATACTACATAGCTACTGCAGTCCTTAGTGTGGTCACTAGAGGGTTAAGGGGACCTACAGGGAGCCAAGTCGCTGTTGCTGTGAAGCTATTTTCAGCTCTTTACTTACGGGCAGCAACAGTTGACACTGGCCAACCACGTTTGGGGGCCTGCAATGAGAGGGTTTTTTTTTTTTTTTTGATGTGGGGGGGGTGTATGGGTGGGTTTTTCTGAGGGAGGGGTGACCCAGGGGTTGGCCCCTCCCTCACACACTTACGTGGAACTCGGTGGTGTTGAGGATGTGGCGTCCGTCGGGGCTCCAGCGTGAGGACAGCAGACCGATTGAGCCCTCGTCAATCTTACAGTGCCAGTCCGGCTGCTTCAGAGACCACACCTGCGGACAGAAAACAGGACAGAGGAGGCCCCCCGTCAGGGCACGCAGCACACATCTGCCAGACTCTGTGTTACTGTGTGTGTGTGTACATGTGTGTATGTGTGTGTGTGCATGCTCAGGAGAGAGAGACTGAGAGTGCTGGTTTAAAAGCCCAAACCCTTCTCATCCTCCCGTCACACCATGAAAGACTGGCGATGGCTTCCCTTGCAACGGTAAGCTACCCCTTTGGAGCTGTTTACTGCTTGAGTTTAGATATATGATATAGAAAAACTTAAGAGACTAAACTCTTTTCTTTCTGGAAATCTAAAAAGCTATAGATATGCATGCTGAAAAAGTCACATTACACACATTAACTGTCCTGTGACTTTCCAAACAAACTGTAAATTAATCTGACCACCTGGGGCTGTCAGTAAGAAGTTCTAAGCCAAGATATATTACGTCCCTTAACACTTTTTTGACCAGTGTTTTAAACTTGACTGAGGGTTGGCTCCCAAAAGGTGCAGTCTTAAACAGACAGAGCTGTGATGTGAACTAGGATGTGGCTACGGCTTAGGCTATCTGTGAATACCTGGACCAGTCCCCGCTTGTACATGGCGCAGAGGATTAACACAGAGTCACTCGACCACTCGATGTGGTCCACTTGGTCCAGACAGGTGTACAGCTGCAGGATCTGTAGGGTGTTTACGTCTCTGATGACCAGTCGGTACTGCACGCAGGTCGCCTTTACACATGGCACGGGGTGGAAGTGAAGAGAAGCAAGTCATTAAGGACATACTGAAATCTCCAAATACATGTTCGTCAAAGCGAAGCTATAAGAGGCTTTCTTACCAAGTACTTGCCATTGGGCGAGACGCGGCATTGCTGGTTGGTATGCTTGAAGACCTCCGAAAAATTCATGGTCGCAAAATCGATTCCAAATGCTCTCCTAGCTGAAAAGATAAAGACAAGCAATGGCACTGCTGTGCGATGTACTCACCTGTGGAGTATTTTCTACGAAAACAACACTACAGTTTCGGCTACATCAAGGAAACGACAACTGGGTAACCAAGACAACATCTAAAACAAATCGCGAAAATGCAACCAGCAACGATGAACGCTAGATGGGGCATGCACTGCTACCAATGTGGAGTTGTCAACGTCTCTAGTAGCAGTTACAGCACAAAGCTAAAGTTAACATTTGGGTTGTTACGGTGGTGTTCATCACCAACTTAAAGTCATATAAGTTTAACTTATAGATTCGAGTTGAAAAGTCTCAGATATTTGATTAAAGTCATTTAATGTGCTACCTAAATGTTACCCTGTATTAGCTGTAGGCCTATTAGTTCCTACAGCCCATTAAATTACCATGTAAGATTAACGACCCATCTAGCCTAGAGACTTTAGGTTTCCTATATGCTATGTAGTTAAGTTAAATGTCATATTAGCGAACGAGCCATTAGTGAGTAAGGGGGCTAACAACTATGCTATGATCCATATGACTCTTAAGATGTTAGCTGCTTTGCAGCATTAACATGTTACGTAAACTTTAACTTTGACTCCACTGGTGCGATACTAAGGTGTTGGTCTAATTGACCTGCAAGGTTTTGTATCCAAAGTACTTAAGGATAAAATCTAGCGACAAGATCATGAGACACACACCAGTGCAGTGTCTGTAGTTAGCTTGATAGCTCTCTGACATTGCCGTAGCCTGTGACCACCTGTTATCACATAGTTTAATCTCTCTCTCTCGCCAGCCAAATACAACAAACTGTGACTACTATCAGGTTCATTAAAAAAGCATAATGTAACAGAAACCCACCGAAGCGTTTAGGTTGCTTCTTGGCACCGACAAAACCATGTGGAGAAGGCTACATGAACTGTCGGATATGTAGCCTACTTTGTTTTGGAAGCGAGGTTGCTGCGTTACGTCACTCATTGGTAGGCGTTCATCCAATCAGCGGCAGGTTCTCTTAACCATCACTAAACCACTGCTTTCAGGACTGGGCGCAGTGTACAGTAGGTATTAGCAGCTACATAGAATTAAAGCAAATCGCATAGAATTGCATTCCTAAACATTCTGCTGTGAAATAGACCAGTGCAAACCCAACGATATCTATTACTAAATGGTGAATCATTTGTTGAAAGGTTTTGATAAAATTACTTTATTTGGTTTGTTAAAACACAAATACTATTCCAGATATCGCACGATGTCTGTATCATTTGCAATGCTATCAGTCCCACTCCTGACATTTTAGTTATGTCTCGGTCACAGCATGGTCTATCTACCCCCTAGTGAGTCGATACAGTGTTTCCCGCTCATGTGCGCTCAAACGGCGGCTAACGCCTCCTCCTGTCACCCTAATTCCCACAACCCACCCCTCCGGCTCTGCACAATCACACACTCAAAAACTATTTTCCCTAAGCTGCATAATCAGGGTATTCTGACAGCTTTGGTCCTCTTCGTTTTCCTTCATACATCCCTGATGTATGTTATTTGTGAAATTGTGTGACATTGGGACAGCTTTATCCCCATGACTTGATCAGAAGTCAGTTTTTCTTAACCTGCCTCGATTTCAAATGTCGAGTAGCCTAATAATAATCAAATATCTGGATATCGTCTTTGACCTGGTGAATACTCTTGGATATATCGACTGGAAAATATTAATATACCACATTTTTCTGGTAGGTAATTCTGTCTTAAATTGTGTTCGGCTAAGTCACTCGGTGACAAACGTAACTGTTCCTAGATCAGACTGTTTCATATGGACAAAATACAGACTATTGCCTAAATAGTTTGTGGATACTTTCACAATAATTTCTAACTGCCACTGAATTATGCTTGTTGATAGTACAGTATGCTATAATAACAAAACGTATTGGGCTTTATTTTCCGCATTGTCGCTCGAATTTGTTTCTCACAATATGATAGATTGTTATTGAAGTATATATGATTATTGACACGATACCTCCTTTTCCAAATCAATAAATAATATAGGCTAGGCTACGCAAGCTACAGAAATAACATCTCTTCGGTGTAGTTATAGACATGTAGGCTGGATCTTTGGATAAACGAGACTACAGTGTCAGAAACTGACATCACTGGAACTGTGTTGTTAAATAGGCTATGTTAAAGGGAATCAATTTTTCTTTAAAGTGGTCAGAGTTCAGTGCGATATGATTTCTTCAGGAAAGGAGTCAACAGCTGCTTATCGTGATTACCGATAAAAACATGTGCTACAGGAGAAAAAGACATTGCAGTGGTTACACTTGCTGTCCGCAACCAAAGACTCCAGCTTCCAGATTTAATTGAAAAGGACAGGTATTATTATTATTATTATTATTATTATTATTGTTGTTGTTGTTATTATTATTATTATTATTATTATTATTATTATTATTATTATTATTATTATTATTATTATTATTATTATTATTATTATTCATTGTTGTTTAAGACTAGGCTTTAGGCTATTGGCCCCATTAATTGATAGTTACTTTTCAGATGAAATCAAGACATTATTACATTTCCTGAATCCTCCCTTTAATTGCCAGTCCATTTCGCAGGCTATGTTTTGCAGCAGCCCAAATTGCTAGGCCTAGGCTATTATGAATGTAGATCTGCCATAAAAATTGTGCTTACTTAATTTGTGTTCCGATGCCGCATTGTGTAATGATTCTTATGGGACAGGTATCCTAATGCCTAACGGGACGAATCACTGACACCGCTGTTGTCAAGGATGCGGCATTTTCCAATAGCCTACATACAAATTATGGACTGGAGATATTGTCATCTAAATACTGCAAACTACAGGACAAATATAAGTCCAGAATTACATTATTTTTAGCCTAATTAAATTACCATATAAAATTTATAACAAATCCAGTGGAAATGTAGGCCTATATAGCTACTGCCTGGGCTGTGGCTGATTATGACTTACGCTGACTGAAAATCTAGTGTTTGAGGCATTGAGCAAGCAAACAACTTAATGCGAGGTCTAAATGAATAAAAGGCTATATGACTTAAATTAATTTTGTCGTCTATATTCCCCAGGTGTCTCTTTAATTGTGTTGGTAAGATGTTCTCAGTGCAGTATTATCACGGGAATAGCCTAGTCTTATTTATCCACCAGTTCGTCTCTGTAAAAATCCCAATATGCTTTAACACCTGAACAATGTAGCCTATATATTTTTTTTTACCATTTTTTGGTATTTGTCTCCTGCGTTCAAAACATAACAACAAATAATAATATTATTATAATAATAAAAAACATTGCAAAGACGAGATGTAGGGCAATAGCCTATAGCTCATGGTATGGTTATTTTTAGTAAGGACAAAGCGCAGTTCTACAGAAACCTGTTTGTGATAACGTGATCATACCATCTGGGGGGGAATCATGCAAAGGAGCGCATGCCACAATGACAACATTATAAAAATTGGAAGTTGGAAAAAGTTAGAAGTCTGTACAAATTTCTGTAAAATCTGCATCATCAACCCATCCATAACTTCCTCGTGAAGAGCGCAAACCTTTGCCACAGTTTTCAGAGCGACTCTCGTTGCTGAGGAGATGTGGAAGCGTAAATACAGCAGGCACTCCTAAAGGCGCGCACAATCATCGTAGTTTGGCTAGATTTTTTGTGGAAGCTGTGTTGGCTTTTCCCCAATGTAAAAAAGTTAAATAGTTTAAAAATCACATTGTCGTGTTATTTTTTGATTGTTCATTTTGCAGAAAAAGTCATAGGCTATTTTTTTTCTCAAACGCAATGCACGAGCTTTCTTCAGCGACGGACCTCTTAAAAGCCTGTGGCCTGGGCTGAAATAATAGAATGACTTACATTTTGCAGTTTTGTCGGTACATATATCACCCCTCAACTACTGCAAGGGACACTCAGTCGACTTCAAAGGGTAGGCAAAATGTAGGAAAATGAAATCTTTGTCTGAATGATTACAAAATGTTAGATTGCAATTTACAAATTATTTGTGTAAAACCGTCTGTTTCGATATAAATTACAAATCTCACATTGTGTATCATATATGAAATGTGTGCAAGATATAGCCTATAGCCTACTGATTAGTGCACTTGCGAGGAAACCTTGCCTATCCACATAGCAACAGATCAACAGAGACTTTGCGCACTTACATATCGCTTACCATTTTGGAGCGACTAGCCTACAAGTCGTTTGCATATATGTAAAACGATCGTTACACTATAATTTCAGATAATTGCTTTATATTAAGCCGAACTTTAGTACTTTTCCACCGCTTGTGTTCGATCAGTTCCTGCGCAATGGGGGGAGCAGTTAGTTGGTCAGTCATGGCAAATGAATGACTAGGGTAGCTGGCGAGCTGGCCACCCATTTCGAACGGATAAGCTTTGGAGTATTTCTGCATGCAAAGTCAATCCCTTTGCGGTGC
Organism: Coilia nasus; assembly: GCA_027475355.1. NCBI lineage: Eukaryota > Metazoa > Chordata > Actinopteri > Clupeiformes > Engraulidae > Coilia > Coilia nasus. Next base: position 30,451,191 of record CM050206.1, read on the forward strand.
CACACTTGAGTCCCTCCACATCCCTCCACACAAGTTCAAGTGTATTTGTCTGCGTGCTTGTGTGTTTTGGGGGAGGGGGTGGCATATTAGCATGTGTGTGTGCGCAGGGGGGCATATAAGCTTGTGTGTGTGTGTGTGTGTGTGTGTGTGTGCATACGCACTGCGGTGTGGTATTTTGCTCTGTGTGAGGACAGAGTTATCCTCTCATTCAGACTGCTCAGAGCTAGCGCTAGAGAGGGGCTGTCTGGCCCAGCATGCTTCTCCAGGCTGGGGGGCTCTCAGGGGAGGATGGGGCAGGTTAGGGCTTGCACCCGCAGCATCTCTGGGACTTCTCATTGAATCTCTCTGCCTGATTGGACCACCAGAGCATTTTCAGGCACTGTCAGTTCACCTAAACAAACAGCATCGAGTATAGAGGTGAAAATCTGGAGCAGTATTCAAAATGGTAATTAATTATTATAGAAATTTTGCAAAAATCAAAAATCTTTGACCCCAGTGTCCTCTGACTGCAGATCCTTGGCCACTGATGTTATGTGATGAAGCCTTTGACAATTACTTGCTTTGCTCCACCCAATGATCAAATGGCTCCCATAATGGGCTGATAGAGTCAGGGCTCCCTCTGACATAAGCAGCCTGCTGCTATTCTTCTCATAACCACACGTTCGTGCGAGTCCACTCACAAAGTCGACATGTGTGTTGGTCATCTGGACATTGGGGGAAGGCCAGGTGGATTGGCTGTTATATGTGCACTCCATCAGGTGACTCAACAGTGAATTGTGTGTGTGTGTGTGTGTGTGTGTGTGTGTGTGTGTGTGTGTGTGTGTGTGTGTGTGTGTGTGTATGTGTTCCAGAGTGATCTGCCCGCCGGTGGATTGCCCCTCTGCTAAGATGTCCCAGTCTACGACTGCTGATGACGGGACCACCTTTGAGCACCTGTGGAGCAGCCTGTACGTACCCTTGTCTATCTCCATGACAACAAACTGCACACAACTACAGGACATACTACTGGGACTCTATCTGTCTATCTGTCTGTCTGTCTGTCTGTCTGTCTGTCTGTCTGTCTGTCTATCTATCTATCTATCTATCTATCTATCTATCTATCTATCTATCTATCTATCTATCTATCTATCTATCTATCTGCCTGGCTGTCTGGCTATCTGTCTGTCCGCCTGTCTGCCTGTCTGTCTGTCTGGCTGTTTTTTTCCACAAGTTTGTATGATTAGATAGCAAACTCTTTCACTGTTCTCTTTCCCTGTACCCTGTACCCCCCACCCCACCAACCCAGGGAGCCAGACAGCACCTACTATGAGATGCCCCCAGGGGGTCACCCCGGCGCTCACCATGGGGGCAGAGGAACCCCCTCAGACATGCCGGGCAACAGGGCAGAAGTATGCATGGACGTCTACCACATGAGGGACATGAACGACAACGTTATGGTAAGACCAGAGGAGAGAGACGGGAGAGGAATGGCGGGGGGGGGGGGGGGGGGTTCCAACATATTAACAAGTAAACATTATCAAGGTGCAAGGGGAACATTCAGCATAATATGCATAATATGCAGTTATGTATACAGCAAAATATCATGCATATTTCTGATATTACAAATCTTATTTCCCATTCATTTGTGGCTTTGAACATCCTGCTCCTGTTTGGTAACTTTCCCTCCATATTACTCCATATTCCCTCCGTCTTTCCCTCCTCCGCTGGTCTCTCCCCCTCTCCTCCTCTCCTCCGTGTGTGCCTTCCCTCCTTCCCGGCTCTTTTCCCTCTCTCCGCAGTGTGGGCAGTGTGCTGGGGGATTAGGGAGGGTGACACCTTAATTAGGGAGCAGCCCCATGGGCCCCGAGTGTCAGGGCACCTGCTACCTACCCATCTGGAGAGATGGAGAGGGGGAGGAGAGTAAGATAGAGAGAGGGGAACAGAGAGAAAGAGAGAGACAGAGAGATACAGAGTGTGTGGAAAGTATGGACAAACATGCAATACAAGTTTATTTAAATTAATGTCTGCATGTTAAAGTACAGCACCCAATATCTAACACAATAGGCAAAATATAGAACATCCTATTTTTTATTTTTACTTTTTTAATTTATCTTTTGTTCACCAGGGTGGTCACATTGAGATAGTAGTCTCCTTTGCAAGTGAGCCCTGGCCAAGAAAGGCAGCACTTAACTAACAGCAGTAAAAGACACTATGTTTAAACATTGCTCGTTTTTAGTCGATGAACTGTTCTGAACTACACTACAGCGTGCAGACTTTTTTTTTTTTGCATTCAAAAACCTGATCATTTTCACTAAGACCCTTTTGGTAACTATTGTGCAGAGCTTGGATACTGTAAAAATATTAGAACCTTTATTATTCTGTGTGAAATGTGAAATATCTATTCCTAAACATAAAGAATGAAACTATACATATATATATTCTGCCTGACAAATTAAGTAATAATGAAGAGTTTGGTTCTATTTAACCATGTGACAAAATAAGCGCATTGAATGTAGACAAGGCTCATGGGAAGGTGAATAACCCAGCAGGCCTGCTAAGATAAGCATGGTGTCGGCATGGCATAAGCAGAGTGTAGCTAAAGTGAAGTTTAGGTTGGGCTCAGGTAAAGCACTGTGGTATCCTCCTGTCAGATCCTCTAAGTTATTTAAAAATCTCTGCTGGTCATATCTCGTCACATTGCATCTCTCCAAATGGATTCTGTCACACAGTAACACAGTAAGCCTTCTCCCACATTTAGATCAATGCCTCCTGAGCAAGGTTGCAAGTCAGAATCGATTCTCATCTCCTCTTCCCTCCCTGCCTGCTGGGTACGGTCCGGCACGTCGCTAGGGCAAGTCTGGGCCTGCAGGCTGGGTTAATGAATAGTCATGAGGCCTAGGTGATGGGGGCGGAGCCGGTTTTGTTGTTGGCTGCCGCGTTGGCCTGTGGGTGGTGGAAGTTGGACTGAGCACGCTCAGTAGAAGTTCTGTCATCCCACCGCAGCTGCGGCGACGCACCGGTCACCACCCAGCTTCTAGTCAAGCTGCGGACACATTTACACGCGGGCACTTACAGGGGCAGCCCCATTGGGGTCTTCAGCTCACCTGAGCACCTGCAGGGTCACATGACGTGCGTGGTGGGAGGGCAGGTGGTGGATTCGTTTATGGTGGTTGGCCTACAGCGATGCTCTTCATCAGTGGGCAAGCAAGACGCTCCAGCACGGTAGGACGCGCACACATACA
>CM050206.1:30459411-30476911 GCA_027475355.1 Coilia nasus
TGCATGTGAATGTTTGGGTGGGATTTCCAATGCTTAAATGTTCTGTCTGCTTGGCCATACTGTATCTGTCTGCCCACCTGTTGGATTTTGTGTGTGTGTGTGTGTGTGTGTGTGTGTGTGTGTGTGTGTGTGTGTGTGCGTGTGTGTGTGCGTGTGTGTGCCAGTTACAGTTTATGCTGGCACTGCATGCATCCACAGGTTAGAAGATGCTTTTGTTTGTGTTTTGGTAAGATAGGGAGCAAATGGCTAACTATAGATTGCTTTGTGAATTAATACACTCTTTCTACATCTCTCTATCTCCTCCTCCCTCCATCTCTCTTTCTCTGTCTGTACCTCTATCCTTTTTTCTTCCTCTCTTTCACTCTTTCCCTCTGTCTCCTTACATCTCTGTCCCTAACACAAGCTGTGTGTGTGTGTGTGCGCGCATGTGTGTGTTTGAGTGTAATGTGTGTGTGACAGGCCTACCCAGAGCATGGGCAGAGTTTTGTGGTCCTGGATGGCTGGTAGGTTTGGCAGGCCAGGATTAGCTTAGCTCAAGGCTGTTTAAAGTGAGGCCTTTTGTGTGAAATCACTCATGAAGTGCAACCCATTCTCCCTGTGAATGAGGCTGTCAACATACCACCACTGATGGTTTTCTGCAGAGGTGTGTGTGTGTGTGTGTGTGTGTGTGTGTGTGTGTGTGTGTGTGTGTGTGTGTGTGTGTGTGTGTGTGTGTGTTTCTGTGTGTGTGTGTGTTTCTGTGTGTGTGTGTGAGATGTGCATGTGTCTGTGACTGTGTCTGTGCGTTTGTGTCTGTGTGTTTACATATTACTGTTTACTTATACTGCCATAAGCCACTTACCAACCTGCAGCAGTGATTAAGACTCTCCTAATTATGCACTGTATACCTAAAGCAGCAGTGATTAAGACTCTCCTAATTATGCACTGTATACCTAAAGCAGCAGTGATTAAGACTCTCCTAATTATGCACTGTATGCCTAAAGCAGCAGTGATTAAGACTCTCCTAATTATGCACTCTATACCTAAAGCAGCAGTGATTAAGACTCTCCTAATTATGCACTGTATACCTAAAGCAGCAGTGATTAAGACTCTCCTAATTATATACTGTATACCTAAAGCAGCAGTGATTAAGACTCTCCTAATTATGCACTGTATGCCTAAAGACACCACACATAAACAAAAGCAACAACAATGCACTTCCAAAGAGGCCCGTAGTCTTTCACCAATAACATGATCTGACTACTTAGAGAGGTTGACCGCCTCTTTCTGCCCATGGATCTCTGCAGACTGCCAGCCAGTGATGCCATGATATTGCCCCTCATCTGCAGCAGGGTCTCTAACAACACCCGATGGGGTGCACAAACATGATTAACTTATTACTATTACTATTATTACTATTAAGTGTGACTTAATATTGTTTTATAAAGTTGTACTGCTATTACAGAGATGGCATTTTTAGGATGGATACCTTTATGATGGTGAAGTTCTTGGATGTCTCATACACTACCAGGCGTAGTTTGGGAAGACAGGAGTGGATTGTGTTTTTTTATTCTTGATGATGGTGTTTGGCATCACATTGCTTAAGATGAATTTTAGAGTCGTTCACCTCGGACTGAAAATGCAAACATAATCGTTGAGAGAGAACTAAACAAATGTGATAAAAATCTGATCTGATGAACCCAGAGGTCATAGCTGTGTTCACATACACACACACACACACACACACACACATACTCACACACACACACACTCACACAAACACGCACAAACACACACACAGACACACACACACACACAGATGTCCAGTTCCAGAGTGCATTGAGTGAAAGAGTCAGCTTTCCTTTGACTTGAGACCGATTAGTCGTGAGAGTGGAGCAGAGGAATGCTCGTTTGCTGAAGAATCCATCACAGGCCCGGCCTGAGTGAAATCAGAGCGCCTCTTGTTTAGCCCAACAAAACGTGGGAGCACTAAAGGTGTGGGGCCTGTCTGTCAGAGGCTTGACCTCCTGAAACAGGAGAGCAGCCAACCCCTGACTCCCCCGCGCGCTTAAATCAACCGTGAGCTTCCCGAGGAGCAGAGAGACGCTGTAAAACGACACCGCTGTTTGTGCACCTCCGTGCATCATGGGGAGAGCCTGAGTCTGTCTGTCTGTCTGTCTGTCTGTCTGTCTGTGCGTCTGTTTGTGCACCTCCGTGCATCATGGGGAGAGCCTGAGTCTGTCTGTCTGTCTGTCTGTCTGTCTGTCTGTCTGTGCGTCTGTTTGTGCACCTCCGTGCATCATGGGGAGAGCCTGAGTCTGTCTGTCTGTCTGCCTGTCTGTCTGTCTGTCTGTCTGTCTGTCTGTCTGTCTGTCTGTCTGTGCGTCTGTTTGTGCACCTCCGTGCATCATGGGGAGAGCCTGAGTCTGTCTGTCTGTCTGTCTGTCTGTCTGTCTGTCTGTCTGTCTGTCTGTCTGTCTGTCTGTGCGTCTGTTTGTGCACCTCCGTGCATCATGGGGAGAGCCTGAGTCTGTCTGTCTGTCTGTCTGTCTGTCTGTGCGTCTGTTTGGGCACCTCCGTGCATCATGGGGAGAGCCTGAGTGTCTGTCTGTCTGTCTGTCTGTCTGTCTGCCTGTCTGTCTGTCTGTCTGTGCGTCTGTTTGTGCACCTCCGTGCATCATGGGGAGAGCCTGAGTCTGTCTGTCTGTCTGTCTGTCTGTCTGTCTGTCTGTCTGTGCGTCTGTTTGTGCATCTACGTGCATCATGGGGACAGTCTGAATCTGATTGCCTGTTTGTCTGTCTACCTGTTTGTTTGTCAGGTTTGTCTGTCTCTGTATGCTTGTCAATTTCTTTTGCTCTCTGTCTCTGTCTGTCTGTCTGTCTCTCTCTCTCTCTCTCTCTCTCTCTCTCTCTCTCTCTCTCTCTGTAGCTGCAGCATTTACATGGACAGTTTTTTACTGATCGGAATAGATCTAATCTAATCATCCCGTCCGACTGTAGCATTTACATGACAGTTACAAACATAATACAATACGTTCGAATAGCCACTGTCACATGCAGGCAGCAGCAGGTTAAGGATGGACGTCTCATCACTAGTCGGTATATGTATAGTTAAGGATGGACGTCTCATCACTAGTCGGTATATGTATAGTTAAGGTTGGACGTCTCATCACTAGTCGGTATATGTATAGTTAAGGTTGGACGTCTCATCACTAGTCGGTATATGTATAGTTAAGGTTGGACGTCTCATCACTAGTCGGTATATGTATAGTTAAGGTTGGACGTCTCATCACTAGTCGGTATATGTATAGTTAAGGATGGACGTCTCATCACTAGTCGGTATATGTATAGTTAAGGTTGGACGTCTCATCACTAGTCGGTATATGTATACTCACTACGGGCACATGGTAGGATCGGATTGGATTGGTATTGGATTGGGTGTTGCTACCCAACGGGTGGTCTGGTCCAAATCCCTGTGCACATGAAAGTTCGTGTAAGCAGATAATGGTCAGAGATCTGTCCGTTTCCGCTACGCTAGATGGCGCTGTATTCCTTTCAACAAGTGGTGTTAGAACTACTTCAGGTTGACGGCTGCTAAAAAGAAAATAAACAAACTATCTGGCGGCATACAAAACAAAGATAGCGCTCGAGGAGGTTGACAGAGCAGCATTTGCATGCATGTTGTGCATTCTCCTTTGTTTGGAAGTCCGTATGAAAGAACAAACAGCGTTTTTGGTTTCCTTGATACGACATGAACTGTGCTGTCGGCGTTTGATATTACAAGCAATTGAGGACAACGAGACTTGTTGAGAGCAGGCGCTAGAAAGCCTCGACGTTCAGTGTGGATGAAAATCAGGGACAGAAGCTTCTGGGATCGAGTGGTCTTACATGCGCAGTACACGAATCCAAACCAATACCGTGCACAAGGCAGCACCAAGCGGATTAACATCAGCTTAAGCCAGGGGTTGCAATCGGATTCGCGAAACCAATCCCTATACGATCTTTAGCCTGTGCACATGAATTCGATACGATCCCAAACCATTTCCAATCGGATTCAACTCGTCCATGTGCACGCAGTGACTGACATGAGACCGACCACGTCATAGTACAGCTATGTGTGTGTGTGTGTGTGTGTGTGTGTGTGTGTGTGTGTGTGTGTGTGTATGCGTGTGGGCGCATGTGTGTGTGCTATCTGTGTGTTTAGCATTTTGGCACTCTCAGTATTTCTCTCTGTTTAGTTTTCTCCACCAGACACACAAGAACACATGTAAAAGTGTGCACACACACACCCACAGATTTACAGACACACCCACACACACTCACACTCACACTCACACACATTCTTTCTTTATTTGCAATCTTTTGGAGCTGATGCCCTGTGTCTCATGTTCAGTGTGTGTGTGTGTGTGTGTGTGTGTGCTGCTGTGCTGTCAGGGTCCCATGCTTTATGCTCCACGCTCTGCCTGGCTTATCCAGAGAGGAGACAAAAGGTCCCCCTCATTCCTCCATCCATCTCCATGGCTCAAAGAGGTGTGGACACGTTGCCCTCCCGTCAACCCACTCTTGACAGGTTCAGACCCAAAGATTGGCTATTACCATTCTGTAGGTGCAGAGTGCAGGCCCTCTATGAAGTATCTGTGGGCTTTAGTTTATCATTGATGTTAGCCAGAAGGCATAAATACACATACAGCTGCATTTTACCATGTTGGCAAGTTTGTTCATGTAGGCCTACTCAGGAGTAACATTTTGATACAGACCTTTTGTACTTTTGTGGTGGGACCAATTAGTTAAGTACTTGTTAATTCATGTTTTATGAGTTTGTTGTGGTTATCTTTACTGACAGAATCAAAGGATGTACAGCAACCTGCTATCTTAATCTTGTTTTCTCTTTCACACTCTTTTTCTTAATTACATACACATGAATACGGGTACAATGATTTTTGTGATTTGTGCTGGTGTTGGTTTAGTATCAATGTATCTGTAATGGTATCAGCAATCAGGACAAAATTTGAAATAGACCCTGCTCTCTCTCTCTCTCTCTCTCTCTCTCTCTCTCTCTCTCTCTCTCTCTCTCTCTCTCTCTCTCTCTCTCTCTCTCTCTATGCTATGGTTTAATCATCTTTTCAGTCAGCGTGCGTGTTCCCTCCAGGCGGTGCTCCCTCTGATGGGCAACAATGTTAGCTGTCATCGGCTGAAAGGATAAGCTACTAATAGCGACGCGAGCCGGCAGCACTGTGGGGCTTGACCTGACAGTTAGCTGCATCCTGTCTGCATGTTATACGTGTGTGTGTGTGTGTGTGTGTGTGTGTGTGTGTGTGTGTGTGTGTGTGTGTGTGTGTCAGGGAGGCTTGACCTGACAGTTAGCTGCATCCTGTCTGCATGTTATACGTGTGTGTGTGTGTGTGTGTGTGTGTGTGTGTGTGTGTGTGTGTCTGTGTGTGTGTGTGTGTGTGTGTGTGTGTGTGTCAGGGAGGCTTGACCTGAGCTGCATCCTGTGTGCTTGTATGCTGGCCACACTGCTCTGCTCACCAGCTCAAAGACACACAGCATTGAGAAGGCGATGTAGTCACCTTCCACTCAAGTCATTGAAAATTGAAATGAAGCAGAAGATGTGTATGTGTGTGTGTGTGTGTGCGCAAGTCCCAGTGACAGTGTGTGTGTACACCAATGAGTGTGTGTGTGTGTATGTGCAAGAGTGTGTGTGTGTGTGTGTGTTAGAGAATGGAGTACAGAAGCAATGAGGTTTTACTCTGTCATCAGTAGTAGTAAGAGAGCCCAGGAAAAGCCCATCTCTGTCATCAGTAGTAGTAAGAGAGCCCAGGAAAAGCCCATCTCTGTCAGTAGGGCACTGATAGAAGCTTCCTGTGTGAGGGTTAGTCAGCCACAACCTGATTGGCTGCTGAGGGGGTAGGCACAAATCGACACAAATGACTGGGCAATCACGTCACCATCGCTCCCTGGCTCCTGTTTGGAGGAATATGGAACATTATGAAACACATGTACACTTGAACGAAATATGGAATGCGTAAATCTCAACAATAAATGTTAGCAATAACTAGTGTTGGGGTCGTTACTCAAACAATGTAATGCATTACACATTACTCACTACTGTTACAAAATGTAATGCATTACTTTACTTCTTTACTGCTTATGGAAAGTAACTCCTTACATTACTTTACGTTACTCATCAATGGCCTTGAGCAAAACACATAAATTCCTATTGCAACGAGCAAGATGTAAGACAATTCGTTCTTTCATGCCATTTAATGAAAACAGGCTACACCACAAAGCTGGTAAAACTCTATAGAGCACATCACAGGGTCACATCAGTATTGCACTACTGGCAGGCTTATGTCATAAATAATTCTAAATAAGTCTAAAACAGGTTAACTTGATAACAGCACTCACTAAAAATAGAATGAATAAAATAGCATGTAGAGACTGGCATATAGGCTACTACAGCATAAATCCCTTAACAAACTAGACCATTTAAATAAAGCGTGTTACTAAATAAAATAACCCTGGACATCTGACCACATTAGATGATATTAGGGTAAACACATTTCATTGGCATGGTAGGCTATAGTCTAGGGCAAGGGCACTTTGTTAAGTCTTTGGGGGTGCTCCCCACTAAAATGATGATCATATTGCATGAGAAGTCTTTCAAATCTTTAATCGGACAACCGATTTCTATTAGGCTTCAGCACGAGACTGAGGGCTCATTCACACCAAACACTCTCCGTATTCAGTGTGTGCCCGTTTTCTGTCCGTATTCGTTTAGAATGCATGTTAACAAATTAGACTGTTCACACCGCATGTGTGATCTGTGCGTATTCTGTCCCTATACAAACATATTGTACACGGACATGCTCTGTACACGCTCAAGTCGGTGTGAATGAGCCCTGAGGGCTCATTTCCACCGCACTCTCTGCGTGTTCAGCGCGTGGCCGTATTCTGTCCGTATTCATTTAGAATGCACCGCAAGCGTGTTTTGAGTGTATTCTGTCCCTATACAAACCTATTGTATACACCCACGCGCTGAACACGGCTACGCGCTGAACAAGGCGGTGGAAATGGGCCCTAAGTCTGAATAGCCTCTTGACTGGCGCGCTAGATGGGGTAGCTGTGTTATGTTTCATACACTTTTTATATGAGGGAAACGGTTAAGGATTTCGATGTGGGACTGCGGCTTCACATACTTTGTTGCTTTTGTGTCAAAGTTGAAAGAAGCTGTATCTCTCTCATTCTCATCAAAAGCAAACATCTCCTTTTAGTGACAGTGCTGTGTGGCGGCAGGTTTCTGATTGTGCTGCGCAACCGGCCCCACTTCACGGTGCAAAACATGACACGACACAATTCCTCACTGCTTCTCTCTTCTCCTCTTCCCTAAGCCATTGCACTTTAACATCGGCAATGTCTCTTAACATATTAAAAACAATGAGCATATCTCCACCCCCCGAACGTTATGGTAGACAGCTTAGCCTTATTCCTGAATTTAACAATCACTGACAGTTGCGTGTGCACATGTCTCGCGACTATTGTGCAAGCGTGCACCTGAGGATTTTGGGGGAGGGTCAAGGAATTCGTCTCAGATATCTGTGGTCAGACTGTCCACTGTGGACGTTCAGTAATCAGCATATGCACTATTAGTAACTGTAGTGTGATTAATGAATTTATAACAGTAACGCGTTACACTACTACGTTACCGACAAATGTAATGTGAGTACAGTAACGCGTTACTAAGTACACCCAAATCTGGCAAGAACATCAACAATGCTGTGAGGATTCACTCACAACTTTATATAAAATCTAGTATTCCATGTAGCTCAAAAATGACCATATCTTAGTTACACCTCTACCATGGTCACAGCACATGTTCCCTGTCCAACTTTTCTCTGATAGTCGACATCCGTCTGGTGTCCAACAACTGTATCTCAGCTTCCCACTGACTCCACTGACTATGACTAGTCTCACCAATAATGATGACGGCCACCATGTAATCTTTTACTGAGCGTTTTCGCTCCATTTTGTGTAATCGTCCGCTGGCGTAAGTAGCTGTTAAATGGGAGGCACTGTGTAATCTTTGGAGCTTTGTCAGGGGAGAGGCCACCAGAAATGCTCCCCCCCAAAATACAGGGATTACGCTAAAGCCGTTCGGAATTTCGCATGTGCCGTATCCAATTCAGGGAATTCCCAGTGGCGCTGGGATGGTGTTGACGGTGCCAGAAGATGTTTGTGTCTCAGCCTGTGTTTACTTGCAGAGGTTGAAAGATTACAGTACAGTTCCAGTGTCTGCATGTTGTGTGTGTGTCTGTTTCTGTGTGTGTGTGTGTGTGTGTGTGTGTGTGTGTGTGTGTGTCTGTGCGTGTGTGTGTGTGTGTGTGTGTGTGTGTGTGTGGGTGTGTGTGTGTGTGTGTGTGTGTGTGTGTGTGTGAATGTGTGTGTTTGTGTGTGAAAAACACATTGTGTCAGAAGGAGAGGTCATGTAAGTGTTTGCCTGTGTCTATTTATTGTATGTATGTGAGAGACCAAGGGAATGTGAGAATATTTTTGTGTGCATGCACATCTGTGTGTGTGTGGGTGTGGAGTGGGGGTGCATGGATGTTTATGTGAGTAGGCATGTATGTGTATGCATGTGTGTGTGTGTGTGTGTGTGTGTGTGTGTGTGTGTGTGTGTGTGTGTGTGTGTGTGCGTGCGCGTATGTGCGTGTGAGCTCTGCCCTAGGGCATCAGGAACAGTAAGGAGAGTTCTGCATGTCTCAGGCTGTGTGTGAGATCAGCATAGGGGCACAATGACAGTTATGGCTGTGATGAAGCGGGTAGCGTTTAGTACTGCCTGCCTGGAGCATCAGGTGCCTTCCTGTGAGTGCAGCCTCCACTGGCCTTGACTGGCATCCTGACCTCACAGCCTCCTGTTGGCAGAACAGGCATGTCCTGAGCAGCACCAATGCCAATAAAGTAAATAAAGTTAATGTGTAGGAACTGTGGGATTGGGAATATGTGAGAGGCCAACCCTGGATCTAGCAGGGTTTGGAGCAGGAGCAGTAGCATCGAGCCCTGGTTAATTGAGTTAACTGAGATTGTCTTCGAAGTACATGCAGAATTTTGGTCAAGTCATTTGGTAATGGCTGGTACATTGGAGAGCTTCCATTAATTTTGTTTATGAAATGAACATGAACATGACATATTGAGGGTTTCCTCTTCTTCAGACTTCACATGTTCAGAAAGCTGTATGTGTGTGTGTGTGTGTGTGTGTGTGTGTGTGTGTGTGTGTGTGTGATTTTGATTTTGTCACCTTACAGACACTCTTATCGAGAGTGAGTCACCAGTGAACTAACTGCAGGGACATTCCCTCAGGAGCAACTACAGCTTTAGTGTTTAGGGGCTGAAATACACAACCAGTGACACTCCTTGGGATTAAACCAGCGATCTTGGGGTGGTTCACCTAGAAGCTTAGACAACTAAGCATCACCCCACACATATTCAGCCCCCTACAGAGTAGTCACTCTCCTAGTTTGCCATCGTGGGTCTTTTGCTGCATGTTGATGCATATTTTGTGTTCATTCACACTCAGTACGCACATGCAGTTTGTGTTGCTATGCAATTGGTGTTAATATGTATTTTGTGTTGCACTGTGTAAAAAAAATGTTAATACGCATTTGGTGTTGATATGTATCTTCTGTTACTGATACTTATTTTGTCTCAATATACTTCTTTTGTTGATATGCATTTTGAGGACTTTGTAGTCCACAAAATTCAGTGAGGTCTAACTGCTCTCCATTGTTTTTGAGTGTGTTTTAGATCCACCATAATACTCTATCAGGCTTTGTGGCATAAACAGAGATGAAACAGTAGTGGTAATTATCCCAGGATGGGATTCCCACACGACTCCTGAAATGAGAGCCTTGCCTGGGATACACATTCCTGCAGCTGAGCTCAGGCTGTTGGGCTCTGTGTGGAGTGGATGGGAATGAGGATCCAAGAGCACGCCTCTTTGCTCTGAAGACCCCTCATGCTGTCTGTCTGTCTGTCTGTCTGTGTGTGTGTGTGTGTGTGTGTGTGTGTGAGGTGTGTGTGTCTGTCCGTAAGTGTTGGTGTGTTTCAGTCGGGCATGCTGCTGCCTGTCTAAACTCCTAGCCTGTTGAGAGCTGCTCATCTATGCTATTACCCTCATCCTCAGTAGGCCAGTCTGCACACGCCCAGCACACACACACACACACACACACACACACACACACACACACACACACACACACACACACACACACACACACACACACACACACACACACATGCAAACACACAAACACACACATACACACACACACACACACACACACACACAAACCAAACACACAGTGGTAGATATGTACACACACATACATACACATACTAATTACATATTTAGAGTAGACTATACAATCACATCCACCTGCACTCACAAATATGAATGTATTATGTGCATAGACACATACAATGATGGACTCTTACAAGCACAGGCCTGTTACTCTAAACCTTTAGTACGATTAGCAAAAATATAGCCATGTTGGAGAATACACACAGATACATGCACATTCACTGCATGTGCACATAGGTTCAAGCACACAGAAACACACACAAACACTAGCACACTATAGATGCACACACACTGGGCTCAGATGTACATAAACACACAGAGATATCATATACATAATATTTCATATCATATACGTAATATTTAGTAGCAGACACAGGACTCAAAATAGCTGTCAGATGGACACAGTCTGTGAAGCTGGCTTTGTCCCTTCACATTTACTTGGCCAGAGTAGAGACAGCACCAACTCTCTCTCTCTCTCTCTCTCTCTCTCTCTCTCTCTCTCTCTCTCTCTCTCTCTCTGTCTCTCCCTGTCTCTCTCTCTTTCTGTCTGTTTGTGTGTTTCTATTTCTATTTCTCTGTCATGACTAATGCCCTGAGAGGAAAGCACATATTTGAAACCGAGATGGGCTGTTGATGCACAGCAGTGTGTGGGTGTGTGTGTGTGTGTTTGTGTGTGTGTGTGTGTGTGTGTGTGTGTGTGTGTGTGTGTGTGTGTGTGTGTGTGTGTGTGTGTGTGTGTGTGTGTGTGTGTGTGTGTGTGTGATAGAGAAAGAGAGAGAGGGAGAGAGAGAGATGTAGAAACAGAGACAGACAGAGGCAGGTAGCGATGCTTTACAGTGTTGATGTATCAGAACAAAGTCACCATACTCATCAAACTCATCATACCCATCATACACCAAACTCATCATACTCATCAAACTCATCATACCCACTAAACTCTTCATACTCATCAAACTCATCATACCCATCATACACTAAACTCTTCATACTCATCAAACTCATCATACCCATCATACACTAAACTCTTCATACTCATCAAACTCATCATACCCACTAAAGTCACCATACTCATCAAACTCATCATACCCACTAAAGTCACCATACTCATCAAACTCATCATACCCACTAAAGTCACCATACTCATCAAACTCATCATACCCACTAAAGTCTTCCTACTCATCAAACTCATCATACACTAAACTCATCATACTCATCAAACTCATCATACCCATCATACACCAAACTCATCATACCCACTAAACTCATCATACTCATCAAACTCATCATACCCACTAAGATCACCATACTCATCAAACTCATCATACACTAAACTCTTCCTACTCATCAAACTCATCATTACCACCAAAGTCATCATTACCTTGGAGGAGTTATAATAACTGGAGAAAGGAAGGAAGTCCGGCCCCTATTTAAATTACAATGGGAAAATGCTAAGCTAGTGAATTCAGGCAACATTTTACGTTTTTTTTTTTTTTCACAGGGCTCATTTCGTCCCCATTTTACTTGGCCAATTAAGTGCCACATTTCTGATTGCCATGAGCTAGGGCAGAAAACTATATTGCGGAAGGGCAAAAATTGATTTTGACATAATTCAGGGATGCCTTTGTGAATGAGCTGACAGTGGAGCAGACACTACTCAGCATGGGGAAAACGAGGGCGGATGTGATTTTCTAGAAAATGGTGATGAGGAAGTGCCTTGTTGATCGGCTGAAGCTAACCAGCCAAATCCTTACCCCCTGATCACTACCACCAAACTCATTATATTCACCGAAGTTATTATTACCACCAAACTCATCCCATACCCACAGAACTCATTAGGAGAGGTGCTGAAACAATGTTAGTTATGCTCAGACGTGGCATGTGGATGTTGTGTTGACCCGCCTGACCAACATGATGACTTCGGTGTTCTGACATCTCACTGCATAGTGTGTTTTAGCAGTTAACAGCCCCTCATGTATGACGAGTCACTCTGCGTCTGCACATTAATTTCACTTCAGCAAGGGCACTTTTAGCCATTTGCGAGAAATAGTGCAGTGAGGCTTGGGTCGTTTGGATTGACATCAGATCCCTGTCTCTTAAAGCAATGCTAAGTTGCCTGTCTCTTAAAGCAATGCTAAGTTGCCTGTCTCTTAAAGCAATGCTAAGTTGCCTGTCTCTTAAAGCAATGCTAAGTACTTTTTGCCCTACAGGTTGGAAGCAGAATTGTCTCTCATAGAGAACTACAGAGAGACGCTCCGCTCCTCCAAACTTGCTTAGTGTGGTTATAGCCCATGGACGGCAGCAAAACGAATTCAGAGGTGCCTTTAACCCTGTTACAAGTTCATAAACCACTGAAACAATTTTGTAAAAATTTAAGGTTGAAAAAACTACTTGGTGTTGCTTTAATCTATGTACAAATAGCATCTTACTTCTGGCTGTTACTCATTATATTCATTTAATATGCATGAAATGAGACTCTAGTTACTTTTACATCTTTTATACCTCCTCCTGCATTTGCTGTTTCTGTGTGTTTGTGAGCATACCCAACATTTGTAATGATGCCGAACTGCCATTTACATAAGTGATGGAGGGTGTGGCCATGTGTGAAGTCTCGTGGGCAGAGTCACTGTCATGTTGGGGTGTTGATGAGATGGTGTAGCGTGTGTGTGTGTGTGTGTGTGTGTGTGTGTGTGTGTGTATGTGTGTGTGTGTTTGTGTGTGTGAGAGAGAGAGAGGGTGTCCGTGTGTGTGTGTGTGTGTGTGTCTGTGTATGTGTGTGTGTTTGTGTGTGTTTGCGTATGTGTGTATGTGTGTGTGTGTGTGTATGTCTGTGTTTGCATATGTGTGTGTGTGTGTGTCTCTGTGTGTAAAACAGCGTAGCCCCTGTGTGTGTTAGTGTTAGCATATCTGTGCTGATGACCAATTTTGCGGAGGGCAGGCTGGAACACGCCTCTCTGGATGACAGGCTCATCATTATCACCCAGCCCCGTAAAGCCTGTCCCAACCTGCACCCCTCCACTCCTCTCTCTCTCTCTCTCTCTCTCTCTCTTCCTCTTTCTCTCTCTCTCTCTCTATCCCTTCATCACTACTACCCGCCTTTGTATCTCCCCGCTATCCTCCCTTTCTTCGGCTGCGTATATCCATCCATTCATCTTTTTTCTCCTTTGTCTAAGCACATGATCTATGTGCTATCAGTCCCCTGTGCTTGCTGGTTTTATCTTCTGTCCTGCCTGAGGTAGGTCTTGTCACTTGCTTACCTGAACTCTTTGCCTTTCTCTTCTGCCATCTTTTCTCTGAATCTTAATCTCAATCTCAGTGTGTGTGTGGGTGTGTGTGTGTGTGAGTGTGTGTGTGTGTGTGTTTGTGTGTTTTTTTGTCTGTATCTCTGTGTGTGTATCTGTGTGTGTGTATCTGTGTTTGTGTGTGTGTGTGTACCTGTGTACCTGTGTGTACCTGTGTGTATCTGTGTGCGTGTGTGTGTGTGTGTGTTTGTGTGTGTGTGTGTGTGTGTGTGTGTGTGTGTGTGTGTGTGTGTGTGTGTGTGTGTGTGTGTGTGTGTGTGTTGTGTGTGTGTGTGTGTGTGTTTGCATTGGTGAACACACACATGCGTGTTGCGAGATGGACAGATGTGTGCTGGATGGAAGGATATGAAAAGACCAAGTGTGTGTAATAAAAGAGGATGTGTGACAGGCCAAGCCCAGACATCTCCCACTCGCCTCGCACATCACAGCTGCCTGATTGATGTCTCAGTGTGAGCTCACACACACCCACACACACTCACACACTCCCTCTGCCAACCTCCATCACTCCCTCACTTGCTCACTAAATCATTTACTCATTCACTCACACACACACACACACACAATCACTTTTTCAGTAATGTATTTACCCACTCACTCACATGCTCACTTACCCACTCATTCACTCATTCACTCATACACACACTTGTTCACTCACACACTCACTCATTTAGGTCTGCATGTTTATGTTCATGTTGGGGGCAGTATCATTTCAGCTGTTCAGAGATGCGGATCATGCAGTCTGCAAGTCCTTGATAATACCCACATGGTATTTAACACTGATGGCTGAGTAGGGGAGAGAGGAGAGGAGGAGAGAGGTGGCTAAAGTTACTATTAACTGTTATTATTCTGAGGCCTTCCTGCTGCTCAGAGACAATTTTGCAACCTGAAATTTAACTTCAGCAGCCAATTGTGTGTGTGTTTGTGTGTGTGTGTGTGTCAGAGAGAGAGTCTCTTTCTCTCTGTCTCTCTCTCTGTCTGTCTGTTTGTCTCTCTCTCCCTCTCTATTCCTCTTTCTCTCCCCCTCCTTTAACTGTCTCTCTCTTCCTCTCCCCCTCTCTCTCCCCCTCTCTCCCCCTCTTTCTCTCTCTCTCTCCCTCCCTCTCTCTGTATCTCCCCCTCTCTCCCTCTCTGTCGCTCCCTCTTTCTCTGTCACACTCTTCCCCCCCTTAGTATTTCCTGCATTTCTGAAAAGTACATGTGTCTGTGTATATGTTAGAGCATGCAGGTGCCTGATCCGTGTTGATCTCACATCGAATGATCTGCCTCTGATCTGACTTTCCCTCCACTCCTGACAAGCTGCTCTGGGTGCAAGATGCTGGTGTCTCTTTGTGTCCATGTCACAACAGCACAGACCCAGAGCCACCCCACCCTGAGTCTCTCTCTACTCTCCCCACTCTCAGTGCACCTTTCCTGGGCAGCACCTGCAGCCCTGAGGGGCCAGTCAATGGATCTAGGGCTCTTACACATGCAGGATTGCCACAAATGTATTCAATGTATGTGTTGAATTCAAGAGTAACCCTTGCATGTTCCTGTGGCAGATTTGTACAGGTTAACCAGACAGAATAATCACAATCAAATGTATATTTTTAATAGTCTTATTTGTATAAATCGCTGTACATCTGAACCTATATTTTAATTTTACTTACCTATTCTTATCTATTTCTATTCTGACTCTTATTTACTGCAACTCTGAGCTGTTCTTGAGAGTTGATTCTAAATTAGAGCACCATCATATGACCTTGACATTGACCAGTTACGTACATTTAATGTAGATGCTGGTGACCTGATTCTGAGGTAGAATGCCTGTAGGCTGAGTAGTCTACAAGATGGGAGATGTGAGTAATCTATAAGACGGGAGATTTGCCCGTTTTGTTCTTGTTGTGCTCTGGTTTCTATGGTTGTCCTGACATGAGGACTGCTCATAGGGCGTTTTAAGTGCACAGTGCCAGTGATTGTGTAGTGACTGACTGCCGTACGGGCGTCATGAGCAAAATGAGCTGCTGTGTATTCATGAATCATGTCAACGCAAGTCCATACAGAACCACTGCACGCTTTTTGCTGGAAGGCTACGTTTGGGTTTCCTGGGGTGAATATTTGGGATGTCTTGATTATGTTTCGGGCGTGTTCAGGCGCGTCTGGCAACACATGCGTCGGTTTCCTGCTGACTTTGGGAAATATGCGAACATACCCGCATCCATATCAAAGCAAAGACGATTTTTTTTTTCCCAAATGAAAAGAAAATGTCTTGTGAGGGTTTAGATCTTACAGCATAAAGAGCAATTTGGAACAACGGCCAGGGTTATAATATCAATAATATAAGTGGATTTATTATGAAATAATATGAAAAATGGCTGAATTAATTGCCATTGTGTGCTGATTAAGTTTTGCTCTAGAAATGTTTTTTTATGTCCTGTGTTCAAATGACAAGATGGTTAATGTACATGGTTATGTCTGTTTTGGAAACTTGGGACTATTTATTTTTGCTTTTTTTATGAGTAATAAATCACCCGATGTGGTTAAAGCATCACAATTTCTGTGAGTGTCCACACTGTGAGTGGTTGAAGCATTACAATTTCTGTGAGTGTGGGCAGTGGTGCATGGCGGTTAAGGTATTGGACTTGTGAGTGCAGGATGGCAGGTTTGAATCTACCAACTGCCAGTAATGCCACTGATGTACCCTGAGCATGGTACCGTCTCCAACCACACACTGCTCCCTGGCACCATTGTTATGACTGGCCCCCTGCTCACATGTGTGATGGGTTAAATGCGTTGTGTACACTGTGTGCTGTGCTGTGTAATCACAATGACATATAGGTGCTGTTTGTTTGTTTTTGAGTTTCCATGGGGCCATCTAAACACTTATTTGACTTGAAAAATTGCAGACGTGAGCAGCCTTGTCGTCTGATGCAGGTTATCAATCATACTGTCACACAGCACAGGTCAGCTGATGGGGCCAGGTGTGCTCTGTGGCGTGTAGTAAAGGTTGCCGTTAACATGTTACCTCAGGTCAGGCACGCTCTCCTCTTACACAGCTGTTATTAATGCTGAGCCAGGTGGAATGGGACCGCACGCCATGTTGGACATACATGCTGCAACCAGTGAGGTCTAACAGGCTGTACTTTGTGGATATAGAACTTATTTTGTGAAACAAAATGCCCTTATTTCTACAAAATATTGTGACTGCTTCATTTTTTTATTTCATTTCATATATACATAAAGATTTAAAAATCAAAGAATAAGGCCTGTTACACTTGGTAACCCATAGCAACTCACTCATTCTACTGTGTGAGTTTACAAGTAAACTGGAGCTGCACAATGCTGTAAGCAGGGTAACATGCATCATGTTTTCATAGCACTTTTTTTTAAATCAGCAGAACACCTTATATGCACTTATTTGTTAATTTCTAATGTTCAAGGAAGCACATCAGGAATGGTATGGGGTCCAGTGCCTTGCTCAAGGATACTTCTACCAGAAGTGTCTACCACCTGCTGCCGCATATTAATATGACATGGACTTGTCTCTCTACTGTAGTACTCCCCACTGCTGAAGAAGCTGTACTGCCAGATTGCCAAGACCTGTCCAATCCAAGTCAAGCTGTCCTCGGCCCCGCCCCCTGGCAGCATCGTCAGGGCGATGCCCATCTACAAGAAGGCGGAGCATGTCACGGAGGTGGTCAAGCGCTGCCCCAATCATGAGCTCGGACGAGACTTCAATGACGGTGAGGAGCCCGACAATAGCCATTTATATTTAAGTTTGATACTGTCGGTGTGTGGGTGGGTGTGTGGGTGGGTGTGGGTTGGTGTGTGGGTGTGTGTTTGTTTGGGTGGGCGTGTGTCTCGGTGTGGGTGTGTGGGTGGGTGTGGG
>CM050206.1:30481911-30644411 GCA_027475355.1 Coilia nasus
GAAAAATGTATTACCATACTGGCTCTGAAAACATGCTAAGTACAACTGTGTTATGACTATGTGCACATACAAAGTCCACTGCTCCTTTTGCTTTAGCCATTACTCGTCCGACATTCAGTGAGCACTGATACAGGATGTGCACTTAATGATCTGACCAAAGGCAGCATATACAATAGTTATTACTCTCCTCTTTTCCCTCCTATCTCTTTGTATGCATTATTTCCTTGCTTGAAGGGTTGGCCATCTGCCAGGGCTTTAGTTTTGTTTTGCATGTGTTCTTGTTTTCCTTCTGTTTATGTGTGAATGGTTCATTATTGTCATATTTGTTATATTTTTTAGCCTTATAGTTATGCAAAATTGCAAACACCATAATCAACTGTTACAATGTTTAAACCACGTAGTACACATATTCTGTCATAACATGATTTAATCAATGATTTTTTTTACAACTTCTTTGTAATAAACCATTTATGCAAACAAAATGTCTTCTTGAATCATTATTACTACATGCATGCTGTATTGATTTCCTAATGTCTAGGTTAAATTGATTAATGATTGCTGCATTAATCAGAGATATAAAAAAAATCACATTGATGCTTGATTTCATTAAATCTTTAATGGGATGATACCCAAAAATGTCTCTCCACTGTCTTAAAGATGTTCACTAGGGCAGAGTGTGTTGGGAACTTCTCAAAGTACCATATCCATGTGGGTTTGAGGGAATGAGAGAAAGTAAAAGAGAGAGGGAGAGAGAGAAAGAAAGAGAGAGAGAGAAGCGAGAGAGAGAAGAGTGGGTGTGTTTGAGGGACCCAAAAGCGAGTTTTCAGCAGCGTTCATTCTTGTGTCTCTTCAGCTTCCTGACGAGTGTGGGATGCCAGAGCTGTATAGACTACTTCACCTCACAAGGGCTACAGAGCATCTACCACCTCCAAACACTCACCATGGAGGTAAACAATGTTTGTGTGTGTGTGTGTGTGTGTGTGTGTGTGTGTGTGTGTGTGTGTGTGTGTGTGTGTGTGTTATTGGTTGGACATGATCTATAAAAGCTTTAAAAAATATGTACAATGATTAAAATATACATTTGTAATCCTAAACACGAAAACAGAAGAAGAATTCAAACTAAAACCTGCAGCATGTTAAAATACCAAACTGTTTATGATCTGTGTACCTGGATTACTAGGCTCACAGTATTGTAAAGAGTGCTAATTTTATGTGTGTGTGGGTGTGTATTTTATTATGTTTTAATGTGTTTAATGTGTTTTATTAAGTGTGGCATTCAAGTGAACAGCGAAGAAAGCGTTTCATTGTGCAGTGAAACATGTTGTCTAACTGTACATATGATAGTAAACTGGAACTAAACTGTATGTGTGTATGTGTGTAGGACCTGGGTGCCCTGAAGATCCCGGAGCAGTTCCGTGTGGCCATCTGGCGTGGGCTTCAGGAGATGAAGCAGAGCCACGACTACGGCCAGCAGCTCATCCGCTCCAGCAGCAACATGGCCGCCGCCGCCACCATGGCCATTGGGCCGGGCGGGGAGCTGCAGCGCCAGCGCGTCATGGAGGCCGTGCACTTCCGAGTGCGCCACACCATCACCATCCCCAACCGCTCCGGCGCCGGAGTCGGGGTTGGGGTCGGCGTGGCGGCACCGCACGAGGACTGGGCCGACCTCGGCTTCGACATGCCCGATTGCAAGAGCTCGCGCCGCCATGCTGCTATTAAGGAGGAGTTCACGGAGAGCCACGTGCACTGAGGCTCCCGGCACACACTCATGGTTTTCCTCTCCCATACTGGGACCCCAAGCACACACTCTACCCCTGAGTTACCCCTCACACATTGAGACACACATACTCATGAGTTTCCCCTCCTTTCCTACTCTTCCACGTATTAAAAAGCATCAAGACAAAGACTACATTCATCACAGCCTGAGGTATAAAAATGTCATATTTTGGGTTACTAGTTTGGGGTACTATTTTGTTTTCAAAGCACTTCCATTTGCAATGCCTTCACTCCTACTGTCAGTGCTTTTCTTTCTAGAACACACTTTCTAGCACAGCTGTCCATTTACCGCATGCAGAAAAGCCTCCATACTCACATGCATCACACTTTATAACCACTTTTATTTTACTCACCGATTATTGTATGAACTCTTTTCATTCCAGATGTTATCCCCTTTGTTTTAGAATTATCTATTCATCTTATCATTATCAATTGGTTTCTGCTAAACAAACACAAGCCGTAACACTCAGGAACACACATGCTTATTACAGTGCGTCTTATACAAAACAAAAATCAATTGTGTTACATCTGTTTGCCACTTAAAGGTATTATCACTAAAACAGGTTGGGTGGGAGGGACTGGGAGTGTTATGTAGTAAAGATATTAAAAGTGGGGGTAGTGCAAATTTGTAGCTATTTTATTTATTGTATATTTTCCGTTGTGTAAATATGTGCATATGTAAAGATTTATCTTTAACATAGCTTAAGTCTGTGTTTTTTTATTATTCATTCTTTACAGTGTCCTCTGGTGTATATTTGTCTTTTTGTGCTTTCAAAGTTTTGCTTGAACATTACTAGGACATACAGTATATTGTGTACATGGTTTGGCATAAATGTGTGTAAAGTTAATCTAGTGATTTAATCTTGTGATCGTCATCATCAACAGACATGCGGTATACAATAGAAGTTCACCTGTGCAGTGTCGCTTAAATGTCAAATGATTCAAAACTGTATGTTTCTACAGACATTGTATTACTTCTCATTACTTCAGCTAATTCAGATCTTCATTGCTCCAGATCTTAAAGGTTTAGATTTTGCCCATTAAAAATACAGGGTCAGCAATGGCAGCTCTTATGTCTCTGATTAAAAGTACTATGGCTCTCTAACACCTGATTACCACTGGAGATGCCTTTAAACTAATCTTTAGATGGACTGTCAATCTCCTTACATCGTCTTTCGTATCAGTGTTTTTAATGCAGTTATTGAAAATTATCAATTTGTGGTTGTTCATAAGAGGAAACATTAACTTGTCATTGTATTCATCATTGCATTGGTGCAATTATGGACAGATTTGTACAATTTTAAATCATTTGACATGAAGTGATATTACAGAGGAGTATACTCCAGTCTGTGACATAGTTTTTATGAACATGATTACAGATACATATATTTTGTGTTATAGACTGCTTTAATCGTACTTGTGTGAAACATTCAAGTTGGGTATATTACATTACATGTAATTTAGCAGACACTCTTATCCAGAGCAACTTACAGTGAATTAACTACAGGGACAGTCAGCTCCCCTGGAGTGATTTGCTGTTAGGTACTTTGCTCAGGGGCACTATGAGGTGGCAGACTCTGAGATCAAACTGTCCCCCTTCTGTTTGTCCTTTTCCAAGGCCCGATCAATGACCCCCAGACCTAAATCACCCATTTTTACTGATAGAAATCAGATGCTACTAATCACTTGGGTGTTTCAAGACATGAGTCTTGCGTAAGTTGTGAAAAGACCACAATTGCAAGATGCAAAAATATCTTGTTTTTGATACACAGATGTATTTTTGTGGCAGAATGGAAATAATTACAAAAAGGTGCTCTGTTCCGAGGAATTGGTTGCAATAACCTAATGTTGTCAGTCTCTCAAACAAGAAGCACAATCAAATGGAAGTGCTTGACCACTCTCAGCACACAGGCTTTCGGCCTATTAATTTTTATACAGGTATTCTTAAGCGTCGATGAAAAGCAGAGATTAATGCTTTGTTTAGTGCTTTGGTTTTTTTAGTTTTTCAAAAGGACTTTTTTAGACAAAACTGTTTAATGTTGCAGGTTTGGGCAGCTGTCTGATTTCTTTTTGTATCCCACTATTATGTTCTGTTTATAAGGCAAGATCTATGGATATTGAACACTACCGTTTTAACTGTTCTTATTCTAGAACTGCACACCAAATGCAGATAATTGAGCCTTGATGCTTAGCCACATACCGTAGGCTGGTTGGTATCCAGCTAGCTTAGTACCATGAACACCATGACATATAGCTCCCATCATACCATCAACACCATGGCATATATAGCTATCATTACACGGTATACCGCTAAAGCCATGGCATATAACTTCCATTATACCATATACCATTAACACCGTGGCATGTTGCCTTTGTCTCAAACCAACGAACAACAATCACCTTGCCTAGTTGAGCCCAAAGTTAATCTAGCCTCCATCCTGTCCTCATTAGTGCACTGGCATTGTGGCCTTGCAGGGCAAGGTTTCATCAACCACTGTTACCAGTAGTCCATCTGTACAGTTTTGATACTCACTATCTTCTTCTGTTAGACTATCATATTAATCTGAACATCACATTTAAAATGTTTTGAAGATGTTAAGATTTTGTTGTTGGGTTTTTAGAGGACACAGATACCTTTGGTCCTTGTGTAATAATGTTTATTCTCAACTGTCCAACTGTCCAACTGCGTGGTTGGAACAGAGACGGCTCCGGAGTCCAAAAATAACATGCTGTAGCCAACTGTTCGTCAGAAACCATTCATGTATATCAAAGCACTTTACTGCTTTTGTGTGACTTAGATAAATGAAATGGAGAGTATGGATAAAATCAGTATTACACCAGTGCAAACATTAATAATGTAGACTGTAAATTTATTTTGACATTATGGGTGAGTTGCTGTTGCTTCAAAGTGTTCCTTTTTTACATCGCATTGTAACATATTTTGTTTAATTAATGTAATGGAGTGTTTTTGTACATTGTTCTTTCTAATCTACTCTGGATATAAACGTGTAAATTACAGACAGAAAGATAGAATCAAGTGGTTCATTTCTCACTCCTGAACGCAATGCTGTGAGTCGGTTTACAGCGAGTACTCTTCTTTGAATAAATAGCCTATTTAAAGGGAGGGGGTTGGATTAGGTGTCCTTCAGGCAGAGCCTTATCAAGTAACTTCACTGTGATTCTGTCTTGACAGTGCGCTCGAGAAAAGGGTTTCTTATCGTTATTTCACGCGTATGAGCCCTCATAGGTTCGGTTTGTTAACAGCCTCCCCGCTACACAAATATAATTAGCCTACAGTATCCCATAAATAGGCTACCCGCGCCATTCATTAGCCCACAGCAGTCCCCCCGTGCTTTGCTGAAGCACTTTATTATTATTTTTTAATAGGATGAGGCCAGCTTCAGCAGGTTTTTTTTTGTGGGAAAATAAATATTATACTACAATGCGTTCCGTAATTAAGGGCATTTCACGCATTCCCCGCATGAAGTAGCCCACATCAGGTAAGGCAATGAGTGGCAAAAGATCACAGAGTCATGGATTAGTCAATTCAGTCAGGGAAAGCGTTGTTGTTTATTTATGTCGATTATTTTCTGCCTCTGTATTATTGCTCTTGTTGAATGTGTTATATGCATTAATGTTTGATAAAAGCGAGAGCACCAAACTAAGAAATGTTTGACTATCGACCAATCTGTACTCTGTTACTTCCACCTGTCAATTTCCACTGTGCTCTTGGGGAAGTACTGACGTGTTCACAGTGGGACAGCACGAGCCAGTTAGCTAGCTAGCTGGTTTGGTAGAGTCTGGGCAGAGCCGAGTGACACAGCGTCAGCACCGGGTAAGAGAAACGTTTCCTTAACCTACAATGCTTGGTAGACTCTCGCTGTGTGTCTGAACCGGTGGGAATGGTGTTATTTTAGTGGTTTAAAAGTCGATCTGCCCTCAGTGGTGATCTGACTTTCCACAGGCACTGTAAAACAACCCATTATAAATCGCAAACGTTACAGCGATACCGTAAGAGCGTTTCGATATCTTCCGGAAGTGAGTTGTCCAGTTTTCCCGGCCGGCATTGGTTGTTGTAGTTTTTCTGCAGTGTTGATGAACATATGAATGAGCAAAATCATGCTCTGGAAGAACTACATGTACCATATTCATCTTCGAACAAATTAACCGTTTGGACTCACCAGTCCTTTATTGGAAGCATAGTTAAATGTCTTGATTTGGCAATAACTAATATTGTGTGGTTCTCTCAGAACTGTACAGCGACACATACTCTGTTTGACAAAACGACATGATTGTCTTGATGTAAGTTTATTATTAAATTTGTATGATGGCTAGCCAGGTCCCTTCGCATGCTAATGTCAGCTAGCTAGCAAAGCTAGCACTACATTTGTGCAACATTTTAGCGTGAATATGTGTTAGGAAGCCACAAGCTATCCTTGAAGCAAATGCACGTAAGTAGATGGGACAAGGGTAGAATAGGCAATCAAACATGTTTGCTACGAGGCTGATCATAGACATAAGTAGACCCGACACATACACACGACTGTAGTTTTTGCAGTGCTGCAACTGCCTTAGCTACTGCTTGTTTATGATGGTGAACCTCAACACAGCGAAATTGTGAAATTACGGTCTCACATTCGACGCATCTATTAGCTCGCTAACTAATTAGCATGGCTACCCACAGGATATGGCAACTTCCTCGTTCATTTGGCTAGATAGTCTCTCTATGGGTTGAGTGAGCACGTCCATCATTGTGTAGCCTAATTTATGGCAAAAATACCTTTAAACCTTGTTTGGTGAGTGCTGCGACGGGTTAGCCACTGGCCAGTGTTGCATTTCTGACATTTGGTCATAGTTCACCTGTCCAGATTTCCGTCCCCGATTCACCTTTTACCAGCCCTGCCATAGAAAGGCATTTACAATACGCGGTCACAGTGTCAGTATGAACGAGACGTAGGTTGTTGAGCAAGCCAGGTGTAGTGTTGAAAGAGAAGTCATGAGGACCTCACTATTATGAGCTATGGCTCTAGTTATATGATGTCCATGTGTGTTCACTTTCGGTTTCATTTATTTACATCACGAACGCTTTAGTATCATCAGATATTTAAACTGTTCGGTTCTGTAAGGCCATTGGTTGTAGTCACAATTCTCCCAATAAGTGAAGATCTGGACTTCAGGTTAAGCTCAAACATTTAAGCATTGTTAAAAATGCGGGGGTAATCAACAAGATTCTCACCATTAACATGTTACTGTAGAAATAATTATGATGACTTAAGTTCCTTGTAGTTGTTCTGAGCTCAATAGTCATATGAAGACGGAACATGTTACTTATAAATCTCAAATAAGTTATTTTCAGATCTTACATGGATGTCTTCTACTTGTCAGCACCTCCTGACCTTGAGTGCTTTGAAAGGCGCCGTGTAACAAATAAGATGTATTATTATTATTATTATTATTATTGTCAACTGTCAGAGAGCTGGTCCACTTAATGGTTGAGTGAATGTTGGTGTGTGTGCCTCACAGACAGAATGTCAGAAGGAGACAGCGTCGGTGAGTCGATCCATGGGAAACCTTCAGCGATCGGACGCTTTTTCACCAGGCTTGGACAGGTATAACAAGGAAGATCCAGATCAGTCAACCCTGTTTTTGTTCTCAGACTCCACTGGTTACATTTAAGTCAACCTTGTTATGCTGTTCTGATAAGCTGTCACCACGTTGACTGTAACTGAGTTTGTGATCACTGAGTTTGTTTTGATTTGCAGATCTACCAGTCATGGTTAGACAAGTCAACGCCGTTTTCTGCTGTGCGGTGGGCAGTCACACTCACCCTAACTGCCATCTACATGATCAGAGTGTATATATTGCAGGTACAGTACATTTGTCTCCTCTTGTGTTGTAGTTCACAAGGTCATGCTAACTGCTAAGGTATCTGTAGTTAAAATGAAAACATCCTTTATGTTATCATGTTGTGTTCTGCTGCAGGACACAGTTGCATAACTCAAGTGCATACTCTTACTGTCACATATGTTAACAAACAGGTTGTTTAGTAAGAGATTCCATCAGGACGTTCTAGAGAGAAGTAGAATGCACAGCATGGATTACACTTTTTTCTGTGGGTGTACCATTTGGGCATGAAAAATATATGTATTTCCCAACAGGACATCTTTCCACTGCAGGAACTGCTAATGAACACTAAGTGACAAGCACATCTTTAATTGTCCTTAACACTCCCTGTACTCTGGGGGGGTTGGATGGTTAAACCTGATGAACAGAACATCAGTGTTTATGCAGTAAATACAGTAAAATTAGTAATTGCTAATAGAATGAACATGTTAGTGTCTGTGAACACACACAGAAATGTAAGCAGATGTAGACTTTAATAAACTAATTGCATAGTTAAAGGCAGGCTTGAAGAGCAATATTATTGGGCAGCGCCTACATGTAGGTGGAATAGTTCATGCTCTGCTGTAGTGGACAGTGGGCCGTTTTGACCCGAATAGATGCCTGAACACTTGGGCGAACGTGTTAAAAAGGTTGTAATACTGATGCACAGTTGTATTATTTGAAATTAATTCATGTATGTATGTATGTATTTATTATTATTTTATTTTTATTTTTTTATTATTATTATGCATTGGAAGCAGCTATTAACTTGTCTCTCTCTTTGTTGGTTACTCAGGGATGGTACATTGTCACATATGCTCTGGGCATCTATCACCTTAACCTGTTCATCGCTTTTCTGTCACCAAAAGTGGACCCATCCCTGCTTGATGATGGAGGTGAGTCTTGCACAGCCAGTCAGTTGTGAGTTGTTCGTGTCACCTCTGAGTTCTAGGCTGATGCATACACTCAGAGTGAGTTCTATCTTGGGTTCAAAAGCAAAAAAAAAAACCCTTTCCAAACAAAAACATGCAGGTATTGCAAATGAGCAAATCTAGGTAATTTTCATCTTACACAAATTGGGTGTCTTGCATTCCAAAGATTATCATGTAGTGGGCATCTGAAAGTGTCATCTTCATGTCATCCTTTTGACATTTACGTCAAGTCAAGTAGGTTTTCATTGGCGTTTCAGCCATATACACAGTACATAGTGAGACGAGACAATATTTCACAGGGAACAAGTGGTGATACACGCAAATGTTAGAACACAGTATGGACAAGACAGATAGGTAAGAGTGCCTACATACAGTATTAGGACCACAGACACACATAGTGCGCACACACAATCATGAGAGAAGTGTGCTAAAGATCCTAGACAGTGACCTTTTTAACCAGGCAAGTTGAAGCATATGGAGACACTTCTCCATTTCGACACCTGCTGCCCATTTAAGTGTGCTCTGTATTGAGTTTCAGTTGGCAGTGAGTAACGGTAGTGAGTTGTGTTTCTCGGTAGAGGTAAGATCGGGCCTAAAAAATCCAGCCCGACCCAACCCAGGCCCGACCCAGCCCGAGCCCGACCAATTAACTTGATTTGCAGGCCGGAGCCCGAAGCAAACCCGAAGTTTCATATTTTATTTTATTCTTACCGGTGCGTGTTTGCCTTTTCAGTTCCCCTGTCTTTAGTTTATCCTTGACTTCTTGCTGCTCCATATCGGGGATACCAGGTCAAAATAGATGCGGACTTGCGGAGGGGAAGATTATTAAGAGGGCGGCGTTCACGTGTGCAGAGCATGCTCTGGCTCTGCGGCTCCTGTTTAGTAGTTAAATAGCAATTACCTTACAGCGCCTTCTCTGTTTTATCCAAATTATTATTTTTTTTTTAAAACAAGTATTCCTTAGTTTAGTATCCACACATCGTTTTAGTATACATTTTTATAAACATATATATATATATTTTTTTTAAAGTCAGCGAGAGAGAAGCCCGGCCCGACCCGAATGTAATGATTGACATTTTAGGCCCGACCCGGCCCGAAATTTGGGTCGGGCTCGGACTCGGGCTTGGGCTTAAGATCTTACCTCTATTTCTCGGTGGCCAGGGATGTCCCAGGGGTGTCCCAGGTGACCTTGCTCGACCTTGTTTGACTCTTGTTGTTGTCCCCTAGACGAGGGTCCAGCGTTGCCCACCAAGCAGAATGAGGAGTTCCGGCCTTTTATAAGGAGACTACCTGAATTCAAGTTCTGGTGAGTGCCCCGCTTCCAGGTCTGGCCTACCTCCAGTGTGTGTGGCCACTCCTCCATCATGAACAATTGTGCCTTTCCCACATTCAGAAACAACTGTTAATTTACCACCTTTACTTTCGTGTGTGTGTGTGTGTGTGTGTGTGTGTGTGTGTGTGTGTGTGTGTGTGTGTGTGTGTGTGTGTGTGTGTGTGTGTGTGTGTGTGTGTGTGTGTGTGTGTTTGTGGTGTCTCAGTGTGTGCCCATTTGTCTGACCTCAAAAACAAATTTGCCTGTCCCACCTTTTCTAGTGTGTGTGTGTGATGGAGTGGGTGTCTCTGCAGTGGTATGCTATGTTCTGCTTGAGGGTGAGGTGAAAGGTGCAGCAAGGGTATCTTGTTGACATGTTGTACTGGGGTAAAATACAGACAGGGCTTCTTTCAGTGCTTCTGCTGTATGTGGGCAGCTGTGGCCTAGTGGTTAGGGAGTTGGTCTTGCAATCGATTGGCGGTCAGCGTCAGCTAAGTGTAATGTAATGTAATAATAATGTAAATGTAGCTTGCTTGTGTTGTGTTGTGTCTCATGCTGCCTTATTATGTCCTTATTAGTATTTGCTCTTTCT
Organism: Coilia nasus; assembly: GCA_027475355.1. Taxonomy (NCBI): domain Eukaryota; kingdom Metazoa; phylum Chordata; class Actinopteri; order Clupeiformes; family Engraulidae; genus Coilia; species Coilia nasus. Next base: position 30,492,407 of record CM050206.1, read on the forward strand.
GTATCTGTCACATGAAGCCCATTTCTGGAGGCGTAAAACTTAGGCATGCTGCTTAGTGTTGTTTCCAATACCATTGCCAGTAATTCCAGTACCAATTCGCTAAATGTTAAAAAGCTAAATGTGTTGCCATGCAAAATAAAGAGCAGGCAAATCTAGCGACGTTTTGAAATAAGCCGTAGGCACTAAGAATTGGTTTAAACTCAAAAATTGGCAACAAAGCCTTTGTTTTAACACACTACAATTTCAACCATTTTTTACCCTAATGAAAAAATAATACTACTACTCAGGCTGATGTAACCAGGAAGTGCCAACAGACAGGTGGACAAGCAAGCCTAAGTCCAGCAATATAACTAATAAGTCCAGCACAAAAATAAGTCTCAAACAACGCAGTTTAACCTCTATTAGGCAACATCGGTGGAGTATGCGTGTTGGTTGTTAAGGCGCTGCTCCAATCACAACAGAGGAAAAAGCGCTACCTCACCAACTGATGTGTCCGGAACAATAAATATGCTGCTCAGCTTTTCTTAAAACATCTAAATCCCAGAAAAAGACGCGGCAAATCTAAGAGCGCTTCTTCCAAACACCACGCTCACCTGCTGGCTTCCTCCAGGTGAAATCGAGTCACATGCACAGTCCATAAGGCATGTTCAAACACAGTTTTCTAGTGACAGATAAAGTATAACAAGGCAAATGATTAAAGCAAGAATGAACTCATATTCTTTGGAAATAATAGCTTTACCGTGTGTCTGCTGGGAAATTAAGATTATCTGATCAGTGTATCCTGCTGTTAATTTTAATCCCATTAAGTATTTGTCTTTTTGATGAAACGAAGGACTTTGATGTTCTGATACCTGCTGCTTACACACACATATATACATACATATACATACATACACATGTATACATATATATACAAACTTAAAAAAATATATAAATGGAAAAATGCATACTAAATATTTAACAAACACCGCTAAATATAAATGTGTGGTGCAAAATGGGAGCGAGGATGCATGGGCATTTTCATCATACAAAGTATGTGGCCAGGGCTGGTAGGCCTGTCTCCCACCTTTAGGCCCCCAGGTTACAGACCAAAGCTCTAGTGTGTATATGTGTGTGTGTTTGTGTGTGTTTTACCATTTTCCTTTTGTGCATTTGGTAACTGATGGCAGTCCTTTGGCTCCTTCTCTTCTCCAGGCATTCAGCAACAAAAGGCATTGTCATTGCAATGATTTGCACGTTCTTCGAAGCCTTCAACGTGCCAGTTTTCTGGCCCATCCTGGTCATGTACTTCATCATGCTCTTCTGCATTACCATGAAGAGGCAGATCAAGGTGAGCTTGTCTTGTTTCGTCTCCTGAACTCTACAGCATGTTTAGAGTCGAGTTCGTCTACCCACCAGGACAATCAGGACGGGTCACTGTATAACACAAATGCCTTTTCAGTTACAGGCACTATTAGAAAAGGCACAAATTAAAATAGTCGCTTTAGCTTAGTGCTTTATGTGAACTTATGTGAAAACACCATTGCTGTCACCTGTTCTGCCATCAAATTATATGTGACTGTGAGACTGAACCCCCTGCCCATTACATTGGGTGTGTTTGTAGTGTGCTAGTGTTGCAATAGTTAGCGTAGCGGCAGTAGGTAAATGTCAGTAAGAAGGCAGAACTTGCCAGGCGATCAGGGCTCTCATGTTTCAGGCTGCTGTACAGAGGCCTGCATCACAAGGCAGGGTTACCCAGTCAGACGTCTGACCCTAGACTCCCGTCAGCTCTGTGGCTAGCATTGGAGACAGACCTTGGACATCCCAGTCTCCCTCCCAGCATGGACTGGCACGTTATGATGAGTAGGAGGAGGATTAGGATGTATGTGAATCCCCTGACCCTGGGATGAAACTGTTCTTTAGTTGTTACTTCATTTAAACCCCACTGAATGTGTTTGACACTTGTTGTGTGTTTGCTTCTTTTACAGCACATGGTCAAGTACAGATACCTGCCCTTCACTCATGGAAAGAGAACATACAGAGGCAAGGAAGACACAGGGAAAGCATTTGCTAGTTAAAACCTCCCACAACCCAGCTCCCCCACCTGTAATTAATCTAATTGATGAGGAATGGTGCGTAGAAGGGGCCGCAGAGGGGCTTTTGATTATTTTTTCTTTTGTTCATATAAATATTTGTCTTTTTTATGACGCGTGTAAATGAGGGGGGGAAGAGTTTTGATCCATGGTGACAGTGTTGGGTTACAGGCGGCCCCTCTGGTTGGGCGAGAGCATCACGCTGCCTTTTGATTGGACTGGGGGCCAAAAAAAAAATTCAGGTTTTTTTTTTTTTTTTTTTTTTTTTTGGGTTTTTGAGAGGTTTACCCTTTCCCTCTCTGGGTGGTGGTGTTTTGGGAAGGGATGAGGGGAGAGGGTTCACCTAACCCTGTGGGGTGGTAAGTATTCACTAACCTAGTTTGGGGGAGCCAGGTATGCTGCAGTGTCCAGTAAGCAGTCATTAAGATCCCACGCCCTCCCCCAAGACTTTCCACTCTGCTCTTCTCCTCACCCACCAGACCATCCGCAAATCTTACGGGTCCTTCCTAAGGCCCACACCAACCTATAGTACAGATGCTTGCAGGCGTCATGGCAAGCCTGACTGAAATTCTTAAGTACTAGAGCCTGGTTTATCCAATGAGGTTTATGTCTCAGTGTTCTCCATCAGAACACCCTCAACATTTATTTCTGGATCTGCCTGATCCACTCTGTAAACTGACCAGGTACCTGTTACCCAGTACACCAGCAAATGGCCTAGATGGCATTTTTTCAGAGCTCACTGCAGTAACTTTGCCTTGTGGGGGTACGAGATCTGTGTGCGTGGAAAGGACTAGTGCTTCATACTTTTATTTGAAAAAAAAATGCCACATGCCAATATATATATACATATGCTTGTGTTTAGATGAAGAATCTTGGGAAATGTAGTTTAACACCCCTAGCAGTATTTGAGTATGTATATATGTTTTTTTGTTTGTTTGTTTTGCCTCCCCCTCCCAACGCACACACACACACACACACACACACACACACACACACACACACACACACACACACACACACACACACACTCACTCACTCACTCTAAATTTACCCACACAGTTGTAGTGTGTATGATGCACAACTTTCTCACTCCTGCTTTCCCCATTACTCCTGTTAATTTAGTTGCCACGGTGGTTAAATTGATCAGAAAAAAAGAAAATAAATGATTAAAAGAAGGATTCATTCCAAGACACTGTACTATGTTAACCCACCGTAGTTCTGTTTGTATGAACATGTGACAAGAGTGTAATCATTCCAAACAAAAATGTTGTTTCTTGTCTCTCTCTTCTCTTGCAGAGGAAACATGAACATTGAGTGGTTTAAATATTACAAATGGACGGAGTGGGTTGAAACCTGGCATTTTTTGTTCTTTTTTCTTTTTGGGGGGTTGGGTGGAGTATTGGGATGGGATTTGTGACCTGAGGATCACATGCTAACAGCTAATATAGATTTTTCTAAACAGATTTTCTGGAGGAGAGAAAATAAACTAAATCAACACTGTAGTTAAGGATCAAAACATTTTCCTCTGATAGTGCATCATGTTTTTAAGGGTTGTTTTCAGGATTTATACATAAATATATTTTAAAGTTTTTTTTGTTGTTGTTCACACTGTTGGCACACTGTTGTTTTCCAAGTGTTAAATCAACTGTGTCATATTAAACCAATCAAAATGAAATAGAAAAAACTTGATACAAGATTTGCAGATTGTTTCTGATGAACAGTAATTGCATGTGGTTGGTTTTCCTGTGCTGGTGACAAGAGACAGAAAAAAAGATTTTAATAATAACTCAAAGTGTAATTTTTATCACTCCAAATGCTATTAAAACAATGGTGTCTCCTCATACCACAGCACGTGTTATTTTGATGATGAACTTGAAACATCCACTCCATTAGAATTTAAAGTGTGTAGGGTAGGGTAGTGGATAAATGACGTGTTCTCAACTGAATTGAAGTCAAAGCTTTGGGATCTGATTGGCAAGTATACAACTTACATACCATTAAAGTTGCATACAGAATTGTGGCACAGTGAGGTTAAATGGGCTATTAGCTTTAGATGTAGAGAAAGTGTGGTCGTCCCAGACTATCTCTTTACAATGTCCCAGGCAACAGTTTTATGGGTTTCTCAGTGCTCACATAGGATTTTTATGTATTTTCTGACAGCAAAATACACACTTTCATTTTCATTTACCATTAAAGTAACCAAATCCTTAATTATTTCCTAGATCACATCCATTGGACGATGTTGGCATATTACTCAGAGTGTCCGTGATCTCTACAAATCAACCCTGTGTGAATGTGTTCTTTATGGCATACGTGGTATTAAGAAAAAACATACACAATGTATGACAAACTGTAGACGGAACAATATAGAGCAACTTGGCAAATTGAAGTGTTGTAGGTGTTTAAATTGCTACATATGCCTTAGTTTGGCTGCAAGGAGTAAACTTCTTGGGATAAATATGCACATACAGTGACTGAATATACACAAATGTTTAGCTACAAAAATCTTTGCAGATACTCAAACTGACACACCCCTGATGAATCAGCCAAAACCTGTAAGCTTTTTTTAAAGCAGCTCCTACAATGAAGGCTTTTCTACCTTCTTTTTTGTTGTCTGTCAGTGTTTACATTCCACTTGGATTACCTATCTTTTTTCATGGCCTTGTCAACTTGAACACATATTTCCGAGACATGTTTTACCTATGTGATACCAACCTCATCTAATGTTTTACTACATGTTGGCTAGTTGACCTAAACACATCTTGTAAAACAAAGTTCTAATAATTATCAGGTCAAAGGTTATACCTCTGAGTAGATGTGGAAGTGCGAACCTGTATATTCATTTCAAAAAGTAACTCAGGATGAAAGTGTACATTTAATGTTTCAATTAATCAAAATTCGGGTCATCAGCAACCCTGTGCAGAAGTGCAATTGCGTTTTGAGTTTGCATCAACAGCTCTCACCTCAAGCAGGAAACAGATGTGGTCATGAGCTTATAAACAAATGGCCATGTGGTCTGATATTCAAAAATGAGCCAGACCACATACTGCTGGAGTCTGAGAGCCAGAGGACAGATGTACACTAGAGGGCTCAACATCGCTGAATCACCTTGTCATCGTGGACACAGGCTCCTGTCCACAGCCATGCCTGGGCACGACTCTCGCTTCTCAGTCCCTCGGCATTAAGGACATTTTCATGATTATCCAGTAGATACCGCAGGTAAACACTGAGGTCTCTCCTTCCTCTGTTCAGCCAATCACAGCTCTGGTCAGGTAAAAAAAAAAAAACAAGCCAAGGCCCATTGAAAAAGGACGTGGTGTGTTACAAATGATGGATGCAAATGGGCATGCACACACAGATTTTGAAGAAATGAACAGGACTTTATTCAGCACATTATTCTGTTGACAGCTGTCTACAAGATTCAGGAACATGCTGCGTGCTGGGTTGCATGTATTTTTGCTGGAACTGTTCCATCACCTAGGTACAGAGAACTCTTGTCAGGCGTCTGAATTCAACCTTGACGGAGACTATCTTGTTGGAGGTCTCTTCCCCTTGCACAGTCAGCGCAGATCATTTCCTCAGATTAGACCAGTGGCAGTCGAGTGTGACCTGTAAGTATTTAAAACAATCTCCAGTAATACTGATGTACATACATATGCATATTTGTATATGTAGGCACGTATACATATGTTTGTCTGTATTATGCATATCCATAATTGATTTATATATTGATGCTAAATACACAGTATTTTGAGTGTTCTAAAATGGTCTAACTCTTCCTGTTATACAGAAATTCATTCTCCTTGCCGGGCTATCAGATGTTCCAGGTGTTCAGGTTTGCTGTTGAGGAGATCAACAACTCTACCACACTCCTGCCTAACGTTACCATTGGTTACCATCTCTTCGATCACTGCTCCGACGCACACAACTTCCCCGCCATCCTCCACTTCTTCTCCCACAGTTCCTCCATTACAGCTGCGGAAGAATACAATCACCACCTGCCCAACGTCATTGGGTTCACTGGACCCTTTAGTAGCACACAGACCATCACTCTCGCACCACTTTTCATGATGGACCTCATCCCAATGGTAACTATCAGTGCTTGGCACCTTATCTCAATGGTAATAATTAGTTGGTGGCTACATTGTTCACAATTGGCAAGTCAACACTGTAAACATACGAATAAGCATATAGCAGCGTGTTGATGGCTTGTAAACATTTTTAAAAGCTTTTGTTTACTTTTTATCTGGGGTCTAACATAAAAACAGGACATTGATGCCATGTTTTTGCATCCCTATTATATTGTTTTAATTAAAAACACAAACTAGTGGGGTGTTATCAAGTCACCAGACTACACATAACCCTCTTATTAATCTTTTCATTGTTATCCGACAATTGCTTAAATCAATTAGGGAATGTCTTAAACCTTCATTAAATAATTCATTAATAATGAAAGTTATTATAAAACAATTATTTTTGATGTAGGTGAACTATGGGGCAGGCAGCTCCACCCTCAGTGACAAGCTGGTGTATCCATCTTTTGTGAGGACCGTACCAAGCAACAAAGATCAGATTGAGCTCATCATTCACATCATCAAGCATTTTGGCTGGAACTGGGTGGCGTTCATTGGCTCCAATTCTGCATACAGTGAGGATGGCTCCCAGCTGTTCTTTGAGCTGACTAAAAACACTGGCATCTGTTTGGCCTACAGGGAACTTCTTGCCGACACAGCAAAGTTAGACACAGTATTTCATAACATAACTGCACTCAACATCAATATCATTGTTCTGTTTACTGAACAGCTGTTCGCTGAGGAGATTATCTCTTCTGCTCTACAACTAAACTTCCACAATAAAGTCTGGATTGCCAGTGAGGCTTGGGCCATGAATCAACAGCTACGCAAGCTCAGTGAAATAAAGACAGCTGGAACCATCATTGGTGTCGTACCAACAGTGGTGTCTCTGCCTGGCTTTGAGGAGTTCGTCTATCAGTCCCAGCACAGCGGTGACTCTGTCCACATAGATGAAGGCTCCTGCAATCAGGCTTGTGTTAACTGTTCCTCAGTCAGCCCTGAAGATGTCATCAGCGAAAACCCCACCTACTCCTTCCCTATTTACTCTGCTGTATACACCATGGCAACAGCATTACACAATGCCCTACAGTGCAACCAATCAGGATGCAATAAGAGTCACATAGTTTATCCACACATGGTAAGAGGACACACAAAAGGCTTTTGTTAATCAAAATATTTGCCATGACTTATACATGTGTATTGACCATGCCATGCCAGTGCCTTTTCAACTTTATCATGTTTTCTTCCCATTTCACTCTCTATCTAGCTTCTACATGAGATCAAACTCTTGCATTTTCCTTTAAACCAAATAAATGTGACCTACAACAAACACCTTGACCCACCTGCACATTATATTATTGTACTATGGGACACCAAGGACTACCCTGCAGTGATCAGGAAAATTGGCACGTTTCACAATGGACCTTACACTGACTTCTCTATTGATGATAAGCTAATTGATTGGCATGGAACCGGTATGGTAAGTACAAACACTTAACGACAATCAGTGACAATTTATTAATTGATTAATTGGCTTTGCTTCCTGAACATGATTATATATATTAGTACTAACAGTAATGGTATAGCAGAAACTGTTCAGTTTCACTTGATGAGGTTAAGGTATATGACATCTCTGTGATTTTTGGTTTTAAGGTGCCATTTTCCAACTGCTCTGTGGAGTGCAAGCCAGGATCTGTTCAAGTTCAGAACAATATGCACCAGTGTTGTTTTTCATGTGTGAAATGCCCAAGAAACCACTACACCAGCCACACAGGTAGAGTCAGACCTCCCACTAACACCCCCATCCCCAAGACCCCCTGCAGTGCCTGAGGATAGACAAGGGGAAATGAAACATAAAAGTTAAAGAGAATTATGTTGTTAACTGGGTCCCTAACATTTATTTTGTTTTGGAGAAATTAAGGTGATATTTCACCACTGAGTGAGCGTCTGATAGTGTCACTATACACAGGGAAATGAAAGCACATGTGTCTCTCAAGGTGGCATATGTTTTGAATGCATTGATGGCAAGTAGCCTTTCCTGCAGATGTCTTTTGAGCACTTTCCAACTTATATAAGGCAACATATTTTTATCAGGAGAACTGAAATCCTCCCTTAAATAATATCATTGCCTGATATTGGGCAATGCATTTTTGTCAAGAGAAGTTACCGTTTTATCATCAGCTTGTCACTTGTCATGATCATTCAATCAGAACATCAGGAGCCTGTCAAACATTGCTCTAAATAGGTGCAGTGTGTGTCAAATTTTCAAATCACTGAACTTGAGCCAAACTGGTCCACCACTCTAAGAGTGTCTTTCTTTCTCCTCTTCCAGCTGACCTGTACACCTGTCTGGCATGTGGGGAGGATGAGTGGTCTGACGCTGGCAGCACGTCGTGTCAGAAGCGCTCTATGGAGTACCTCCGCTACTCTGATGCATTCTCGGTTCTCCTCCTCCTCTCCGCATCCTTCCTCATGCTGCTGTGTGTGGCCGTGGCGGTGCTGTTTGCCATGCATCACAGCACTCCCGTGGTGCGGTCAGCAGGGGGCAGTATGTGCTATCTGATGCTGAGCTGCCTCGCCGCCGCCACCACTAGTGCATTCTTTCACTTCGGCAAACCATCTGCTCTCAGCTGTGCTGTGCTAAACTGGACCTTCATCTTCTTCTACACAGTGTGCCTCTCCTGCCTCTTTGTTCGCTCCCTCCAGATCATTGTCATCTTCAAGATGGCCACCCACCTGCCCAGGGCCCATGCCCTGTGGGTGAAGCACAATGGGCAGTGGCTGGTGGTGGCTGCCATGTCTCTCCTCCAGCTGCTAGTGTGCGTCATGTACATGGCAACAGGTCGAGCTGTTCCAGTGAGAGACACAGCGTCTTTTAAGGATCAGATCTTACTTACCTGCTCTGTCAACAATATGGCCACCACAATTGTTGGTATCATCTTGCTGTGCATTATCAGTGCCCTCTGCTTCTGTTTCTCCTACATGGGAACAGACCTGCCCAAGAACTACAACGAGGCCAAATCCATCACCTTTAGCATTCTGCTGTTTTATCTGAGCTGGGTTGTTTATTTCACTGCTTACATATTGTCCAGTTCCAAGGTTGTACAGGTGGTTAAGGTGGTGGTTGATCTGTGTAGTTTGTATGGCGTTATGTTCACATATTTCATCCCAAAGTGTTTCGTCATTGTCTTTCAGCCTCTAAAAAACACGCAGGAGTATTTCCAGACCAGCATACAGAGTTACACACAAACTATTAGCAGAATGTAGGTCAGTCAGTGAGTGCTTCCTGTATTTTGAAATAACAATAGAGGTATAGGCCATATGATTGACCCTTTTCATATCACATACTGTGTTGTTGCTTTTTTTTAACTGTATTGTACTGTATCTCTCAAAGGCACAGGTTAGTCATCCCTGGACTCATGGAGTAAACGTCCTGCCATTTGTTGGTTCCACCTGTGCACCTAAAAAAAGTGATTTTAGGACGTGCTGTGGCGCAGTGTGTGGTGCACCCGTACCATATATGGCCAAGCGCCCATGGGCACTCAGGTTCGAGTCCAGCCTGGGTCATTCCCAACCTTACCCCATTTCTCTCTCCAACTCACTTTCTGTCAATATCTCCACTGTCCTATCACAATAAAGGCACAAAAAGCCCAAAAAATACTTTAAAAGGTGATTTCACTAATTATGTATCTGGAGAACTGCGCTAATAAAAAATCAGATGAATTTGAGAACAGCTGGAACACCTATGGTGTTTTACTTTTTCCTATATCTGTAACTGCAAATGTAGCTGTAGTACCAGAGTATGTACTGTTCTTACGTGCTTTCCTGAAATTTGTGGAAAATAATGACATTTCATGGCTACATCTAAACAATTATCACTTTTGAACCAACTTCTGGCTGAAAGACGCAGCCTAACATGGCTGTGACCGAGGCTTCCAAAGACGTATTTTGTCAGCAGCATCCTGCTCCTGCTTGTCAACAGCTGTTGTGTCAGTGATGTTCACAGCATCAGGCAGCAACATCTACCCTATCTGTGTCTTAGGCCAATTCTACTGTATTTTGCCAAGACCAAACTTACTACTGTTTGACAACCTACAATAAATCTTTTTAAGACTTTTTGTTTTTGTCCTGATTAACCTTTGTGTGAATTATTATTTATTTTAGCACATTTTTTTGCATACTCTCTACACACATCTTGCTCTGGTTTAGCTATAGTGTTACCACATAGATAAGATGTCAACCCACTTAAAAGGTGAAATTGTACATTCAAACATTGTGGAATTGCTTGGTCATGAGAAATAGATTGACACAGTGGGAATGATTGAACTGCCATGTTCAAGGACTTTCAAGCACTCAGAGACCTTCTCCCTACCAACCCCATTAGTGGGACTCCCCTTCTTGAACACTCAGAGACTTTGCCACTACCAGCCTGGCAGATGGGCTCCCTTGGGGACCACAGTTCTACCTGAGGCTTTTTCCTCATCTTGAAATACATTAGTGCAGAATTTTCCTCACCCTACTGGACACTAGTGGACTATAACAAAGGTTGTCCTTTGCCAGCCTGGCAGATGGGCTCCCCTGGAGCCCATTTCTGCCCTTTGTCCATGAAACACAACAATCACTGTATGGGTAGCCTGTGACACAATAAAAAGTGTATGTGAATCCCATTCTGGGTTTGTCTACTTATCCCATGATCCATTTCATCTTTACAGCATCGGCCCCAAGTTCTGAACCCTGGTAACCTTCTTTCCTTTTCCTGCCTCATTTGACACTTCTCACTGCTGGCTAAGTATGCAAAGGCACTGGGCGAATGCAGGAGGTTAATGGGGCATGGAGCAGAAGGATGCAAATGCAGGCTGGGGAAATGTCAGTCACACATGAAGCCTGAGATTAGATCACAGAGGGTCCCCTGTCCGTTGCTCCTCAGTGGCAGGACCATGTATCTGGCCCTGCATCTGCTGTTAGCCATCTCTCGTCTCCATCATGGATCCTGCCAAGGCTCTGAATTTAACCTTGATGGGGACTTTGTGTTTGGAGGTCTCTTTCCTGTGCACTACAAGCCAGAGCCTGCTCAGACCACAAGACCGGAAGTTGTGAACTGTCTTGAGTAAGTACTTCAAATATTCAGGATAAAGGTGTCATTGCATCGTTTTTTCATTAATTCTGCGGTGGTTTCTAGTCTTAATGAATGCCCTGTGAGCTGGTTTTGGTGAAAAAATGCTTTAGTCCTCCTGTGTCAAGTTCTTCTAGTTTGGTGAAGGAGGTGGAGTGGGGAAAATAACAGGTCCCGGGCTATGCTAGTCACAGGATACCATCACTCAAAGCAAATTCACCAAATAGAAGACTTAAACGTTCTAAACAAACACACCTATATTTTGTTAGGTGAATGTGTGCAGCAATGAGACTTCTCCAGTAATTACAATTATGACATGGCTTTTTCTAATTATCAAACTTACGTCACTTTGTCTTTTTCATAATCGCTCCCTTTTTCCGCCTATTTGCTTTCGTTGACTAATGGAGGCAATCGGGGTAAGAGAATATTTTTACGTGCAGCATGCATATGCACCTTATCGCATTTCAAAAAGACAGTACTAAATGGTCTCTCGTGGAATGACACCTTTAAGGTGGGAGAGGTCATGTAATTCAGAGCATATTTTGCTATATTTCTTTTAGTTGTATATATATCACAACATTGTATTAGGCATTAAATTGACTACCAAAAATACTTAAATACTTAATCAGCAGCAACCACAGGGCTGTGTGATCCCTGTCCAATTATTTTTTTCAGGCCAAATGAAAACAGTGAATGGCCTTCCTGCCTCTCTAAATTCCTTTAAGCTCTGCTATACCTATTGCATATTTTCAGTTTGGAGTTCAGTTGAGAGGGAAGGGGTCTTTTTCCCCACTGTTGTATACTTTTTAAAACTATTGTATTCTTACCAGCTTTCCTATGATCAGCTATCCTGCCATTAAGTATCGCAAAATGTGACATTAAACATTGAACCAATGTGTTACTTCAAATCTCCCCCCAATCTTCACCTCAAACACACATTTGCTAAATGTTATATTTTCATATTACAATATTAGCATGCCTGATGATTAATATGTGCCAAATACTTGATCCTCGTTTTTCTAAACATTGAATGATGGAGATAAAGATAAAGCCAAGAGCAGTGCCTGCAATCACAATGTAAATGAAAATCATTCACCCACAGTTACAGTTACATACCACATGGATGGGCGGATTGAAATAGAGATGCAGTGGTGACCAGATTTCCAAAAAAGGTTTTACTTTTTATCACGCTTTTTCTTGATAGGAGACCACTGTACATGAAAGGCTATCGTGCTCTCCAGGTGATGAGGTTTACAGTTGAGGAGATCAACAACTCCACCACCCTCCTGCCTAACGTCACCCTGGGTTACCATCTGTTTGATCACTGTGCCGATGGACACAACTTCCCCGCCGTGCTTCAGGTTCTCTCCTCCGATGGGTCTGTTATCACCAGACAGATGCGCCGCCTTGACAACCATAAAGTTATCGCCTTCATTGGTTCCTTTAGCAGCACAGAGACTATAACCCTGGCTCCAATGCTGATGATGGACCTGTTTCCAATGGTAAAGATTTCATTGTTTTTGGAATGTTTACTTTAATGTTTTCACAGTATATGAAAGGTATGAAGTCTGGCAAAAACAAAATTGTTTTTGCTCATAATTTAAAAACTAGAAACCAATTTACACACACACACACGTGTGCGTGAACAAATTTCAACCAGTGAGCTTTTAAACGCTTAAGGGCCCATTCACGGCAATGCTTTTTTTCTCTGCATGGTGCTCGAACTGTTTTCCTATGGAACGATCTGCTTCAGAAGTGGTTAGACCGTTGCAATGCAGCCTGGCTTTTAAAAACACGACGTGCTCAAAGTTAAAATCTGTTAAACTTTTGGAGCGTGTTTTTTCTACGAGTAGTTGCGTACCTACAGTGACTCGCGGAAAGCTGAGTTTTTAAATATCATCTTTAAAAAATGTAGGACCATATGTAACTTCGCAACAGTTAATATGGACTGCATTTCCGCAGAAAACACTAAGGGCTAATTTCCACCGCCTCGTTCAGCGTGTAGCCGTGTTCAGCGCGTGGGCGTATACAATAGGTTTGTATGGGGACAGAATACGCTCAGAACACGCTTGCGGTGGGAATGGTCTCATCTGCTAACGTGCATTCTAAATGAATACAGACAGAATACGACCACGCGCTGAACACGCAGAGAATGCGGTGGAAATGGGCCCTAAGGCCTCATTCACACCGCCTTGACCGTATTCAGCGCGTAGCCGTGTTCAGTGCGTGGGCGTATACAATAGGTTTGTATAGGGACAGAATACGCTCAGAACACGCTTGAGGTGGAAATGGTCTAATCTGTTAACGTGCATTCTAAACGAATACGGACAGAATACGGCCATGCGCTGAATACGCAGAGAGTGCGGTGGAAATGGGCCCTAAATGAGCCCTAAAAGTGTGCTTGCACGTGCCAAGGTTCATGACCATCGGAGCAAATATGTGCGGATATTGACATCAGGGTCCTGCAGGGTTCTTTCTACTTGGACTTTGCCAAGGATTCATACCACGTTTTTGAAAATTGGACAGACGGATCCAAAGTTACATGTGTAAATGTATCTCCTAATGTTGTCCAGACCAGCGATACCAGGTTTTTAACATTGATGTATAAATGTCATGAATAAATGTACCTCAAAGTTTGACCAGATTGTGGCAAAATGAAACTGAATTAGTGTGCCAAATTTCAAAACTTTTTACCAATTGGTTCTATGGACTCCCATTGCAGAAGATTATGGAGGCCAAAGCAGTGGTATGACATCACTTGAGAGTTCTAAAATTCAAATTCAAAATAAAAATAATGGCAGTTGGTCCACCTGTACCTGCAGGTACATGCATGCTCTTCAGGCTGTGCAATCTCTCCTCTTCATTTTTACATGGTTGTAGACTTCTATATTCTCTGCCTCCCTTTCTGACAGACGCGCAGACGTTTTCTCACTCACTCACTCACTTACAGTGGAGCAGAGATCAGTGTGTGATGTGTTTAGCGCGTGATAGTGATGTGTCAGTCGCGAACTGACCCGGCTCTGAGAGCCGGCTCTTTGAAGTGAACGACGGGAGCCTGCTCCTAGTTGGGAGCCGATTTAGTTTTTTTACAGAGCCTTTCTAGAAAAGCCCTCTGCTTTTTTTGAAAGCCACACGTGATTGGTCAGGATGCATGGCGGCATCTGCGTGTCCACTGGGAATGAGGGGGGACGGGAGGGGTTACAGACACACAGGAAGGGAGACGAGAGACAGAGGGAGAGCAAGTGAGAGAGAGAAAACTTGCACATGCACACAACAGACAAACAGTGAGAAAACGAGCAGGAAATGCAGTAAAATTTGGACGCATTTCAATGCTAAATGCAGTTCAAAGGCAGAGTGTAGACTGTGCAAGGTGAAAATCTCATATCGAGTAGGCTCCACAAACAACCTGCACAGGCACATGAGAACTGGTCCATCAGTGCAACTGGAATATAAATAGCTTAATAATATTTAATAATAAATAATAGAAAATAAGGCCATATAAAGTACAAACATTTGATATCATTGTTGTTTGATATTGTGTTTTCTTACATTGGTAATTCATTTTACACATTTTACAAAGTGAATAGTTACTTTACGAAGCAGAAAATCTGAGGAGCCATTTGGGAGCCGAAGGAGCCGGCTCTTTTTAGTTAGCCGAGCCAAAACAACTGGCTCTCCAAAAAGAGCCAACATTCCCGTCACTAGTGCATGATGCCTGCTGAAGAGGCGGGAGTTACAAAAAAAACTCACACCAACACGGCGGAAGCTTGTGGAACATGTAACACGAAAGTGTTCATATGATTTAAAGTCTCTGTATGAAGTGATGGTGCCATTATAATGGAACAGTACTGTGTTGGCAGGTCGTGAACAAAGGATGGGTCAAGGCTTGCTCCAACTCACTTTATTTTGACATAAAACACAAAAGATGACATCAAAAACCTTGCAGCTACATATACATCGAATCTCTAGCATGGAAAATTGTTTTCTGTCCTGAAATATAAGTAGGGGAGACTGGGGCTGGTTGGATCGCTTTTCACACTCAGTTATATTTCTCCGTCTTGCAATGCATTATAGCTGTCAAAGTGTGATTGACTGAAAGCTTAATATCTCATACATAAAACAGGTATATACAATGTCAACAAAATATTCCTTGTTTTGAGTAATGTATGATATAACTGGCTTTGAGAAATTGTGCCAACCTGCCCCAGCACAGGGTTGGTTGGCTCAGGTAGGCTGGGGTTGGTTGGCTCACCTATAAGCTGTTTACCTACCTAAGTAATAATGTAAAATGAATACAGTTCACTCAATAAATGACTAAAAACGTGTAATCATATGGTTCTCTGAAAGATTAGTTTTTAATACGTATTGAAAGTCAACTCGAGCACCTGTGATTAGATTTTTTTGGATGTATGCACCTCTTTTCTTCTTTTATACTGAAAAACAGCCTGACTCTGGTCGCTTTAGTCGCTTCTGATGCGAACACCCAGTTAGAAATGGAGCTATTTTATACAGACACTCTCTATGAAACACTCTATGGTTAATTGACGGGGCAAGTGCAAGTTCACAACTAACTGCAGCTGCAAACCAACACCGCCAGGTGCCCCCAAAACTATCTAAAACATCTACATGTCATCCTAATGCCCCGTGGAAACTAGTCTGGCAGAGTATGACATCATCAAGCTGATAATTCATTCATTCATTTCAATGATACAATATATCACCAAAAAATGGGAATAACGAAAGAACGACAAAGGATAGTGTAACCATTCGTAACATGTTAAATTCTCCAGTTCAGGCTGGACATTTTAGAGTTGGAACAGCGTCTCCATCTTGCTATCTTGAATGTATTTTAAATTCACTCTTCTTGTTTGCTGTGTAGGTCAGCTTTGGAGCCAGCAGCTCCACCCTCAGTGACAAGCTGGTGTATCCATCTTTTGTGAGAACCGTACCAAGCAATGAAGATGAGATTGAGCTGATCATTCACATCATAAAGCATTTTGGCTGGAACTGGGTGGCGTTCATTGGCTCCACATCTGCATACAGTGAGAATGGCTTAGCACTGCTTTTAGAGCTGATTCACAACACCAGCATCTGTTTGGCCTACTACGACCTTCTCCATGGCACATCACAGTTAAAAACAGTATTTCATAAGCTGGACATGCTCAATGTTAATGTCATCATCATGTTCCTTGAGGAGCAGTTTGCTGTGGACATTATCACCTCTGCTTTACAACTCAACTTCCACAATAAGGTATGGATCGCTGGTGATTCCTGGTCCATGAATGAACAGCTACCCAAGCTCCAAGGGTTAAGGGCAATTGGCACCATTATTGGTGTCACACCAACAGTGGTGACTCTGCCTGGCTTTGAGGCGTTCGTCTATCAGTCCCAGCACAGAGGTGACTCTGTCCACACAGATAAAGGCTCCTGCAATCAGGCTTGTGTTAACTGTTCCTCAGTCAGCCCTGAAGATGTCATCAAAGGAAACCCCACCTACGCCTTCCCCGTTTACTCTGCTGTGTACACCATAGCAATGGCTTTACACAAAGCCCTACAGTGCAACCAATCAGGATGCAATAAGAGTCACACAGTTCATCCTTATACGGTACGTGCCACCACGTGTGTTCTGTTCACCATATGTGTACAGTATATTGATGTGGATTTATGGGTATGGTTTGATAGCCTGGCTATCGCGACTTGTCAATGCTCTGCGAGCATTGGTCTGGCCAAGCTGTGTTGTAAACCCATTTCTCAGAAGGCGGGCTTAACCCGCCTCTTTCAAATGCCTCTGTTTGCTACTGGACGAACCTTCAATCAATCACACCCCTCTGCCCTCTGACGTATACCCAGCGAAAGAAACTGCTTGATCCAAACAAAAAGTAGTAGTAGCCTGTAGTCATATAGAAATGGCGTTAAATGATTTTTGTCGGACTTGTGAGGTGAACATGAGAGTGGCTGGTGTTGGTCATTTAATATTGATATTCGAAAAACGAATCAGTGCGATCAAAGGCGAAATGACCACAACAACAGCGTTCTCGCAAAGCCCAATCGACTTGGCTACCAGCGGGGCTAACTGCTAAATTAAACTTTTACCGAAGCCGGTCGGTAGCATTGCGAAAACATCCTTTCCCGCAACAAATGCTTCAAGGGCTGCCCTTTGCTGTATTTTCAGAGAGAACTTCCCTTTGAATTCGTCCAAAACAGCAGCTACAGCTGCATTGAAATCTTGCGTTTGCTCCACGTTCGCCATGTTGACAGTGACTGAGATAGATTTCCGGTCGCCAAATTACCGCGTCATTGCCATTTTCAAATGCTCGATTTTCATTGGCCCCATATTTCTGCCGGAGCAGAAATGGTTTAGATAGGCAGCTTGGCCAGACTGACTTGCTCGCGAAATGAAAATGCAGCGTCATAGGCAGTATGGGCACACCCAGGCTAATGGTTTGACCTTTCGGGGGGAACTCTGTGAAGGAAACTTTTACATCTGTTAAAATAGATACACATTTATAACTTTTTAGCTCCTAAATCATGAGTACATTAAACATAGTGCAAAGGCAATCACTCTCAAGTCTGGTTTCAGTTGTTTTCTCTCAGTGGTCAAATAAGCTTCCGATTGCCACCAGTGCTCGGCCCAAGTGTTCCTCAATGATTATTGTGTTTTGTAGACTGATAGTAGCTATAAATACTGTAATAAATACTGTAATAAATACTGTATAAACTTCAACTCAGTTGAGTGTCTTTTGATTCCATTCCAGCTACTTGAAGAGACCAAAAGCTTGAAGTTTCACTTGAATGGGGTCTTTATATCTTATGACAAGGATTTGGATCCACCAGCACGGTACTCTATCGTGTTTTGGGAAACCAGTCTTTACCCTGCAAAAATCTTGTCGATTGGCACATACAGCAGCCACCCAGTGCACAACCTTACTATTTATAATGAACGTCTCTACTGGCATGGAAATGGAAAGGTGAGTGATTTTTATTCCTGGCTACTTTTCTGAAGTCTACCACTTCCCAAAGATAATCTATTCTACAGGCACTCTTCTATTTTTTCTGTTCTATTCTTTTTTCTATTGTATTCTATTCTATGTCTGCTTTCTTCACTTGGCTTCACACTATGTAATTGTAATAGTTTTTCTACGTAACACAAATGGTAAGAGCATTGGATCATATTCGATGTTTACAGAGTTATAATATTATTTCACTTCACAGGTGCCCTTCTCCAACTGCTCTGTGGAGTGTAAACCAGGACACATTTCGCAGCAGGATGGTCTACACCAGTGCTGTTTCACCTGTGTGAAATGCCCCAGTAACCAGTACGCCAACCACACAGGTATGGTTATATCAATCACTTGGTGAAAAAAAAATAAAGTTGTAAGATAAGTAAGTAACAAATGTCCCTACTCCAAGTAATACTTATTGTAAGTGTAAGTATCCTAAATATACACAGTTGAGGTTTGCAGCATTTGTAAATGTGAAGGTCTTATCTGAAGGTGGAGTAAGTTTGTCCTTCCTGTCTCCCCTAGCTGACCTGTACTCCTGCCTGAAGTGTGACACATATGAGTGGTCTAACGCTGGCAGCACATCATGCCAGCAGCGCGCTGTGGAATACCTCCGCACCTCGGACGGGTACTCCATTGTCCTCATGGTCTTGTCATCCTTCTTCATGCTGCTGTGTGTGGGGGTAGCGGTGCTGTTTGCCATCCATCACAGCACTCCCGTGGTGCGGTCAGCAGGGGGCAGTATGTGCTATCTGATGCTGAGCTGCCTCGCTGCCTCCACCATCTGTGTCTTCTTCCACTTCGGCGAGCCGTCAGTCCTTAGCTGTACCCTCAGCAACCCAGCCTACATCTTCTTCTACACCGTGTGCATGTCCTGCCTGTTTGTCCGCTCCTTCCAGATCATCTGCGTCTTCAAGATGGCCACCCACCTGCCCAGGGCCCATGCACTGTGGGTGAAGCACAATGGTCAGTGGCTGGTGGTGGCTGCCATCTCTCTCTTCCAGCTGCTTCTCTGCATCACCTGTATGGCTGTCACCCCCTGTTTGCCAACAGAGGACACCACCTCCTTCCAAAATCAGATTGTGCTGCGATGTACCGTGCGTGATTTTAGCGTCTCGTCTCTTCCTCTCTCTTTCCTGTGGATCATCAGTGGCCTCTGCTTCTGTTTCTCCTACATGGGAACAGACCTGCCCAAGAACTACAACGAAGCCAAAGCTATTACTTTTAGCATTATGCTGTTCTGTCTGAGCTGGGCTATTTTCTTTACAGCTGAATTTATGTCCCATTCTAAGTATGTGCAGGTGGTGAAGGCTGTGGTTGAGCTGAGTTGTTTGTGTGGAATCATGTTTAGTTACTTTGTGCCAAAGTGTTTCATCATTGTCTTTCAGCCTCTGAAAAACACACAGGAGTATTTCCAAGCCAGCATCCAGAGTTACACACGGACTATTAGCAGAATGTAGAATGTCTGTTAACTTGTGTGTATTTTCTGTTGGTGATATGTTTCATTTGAAATAGCTTCCCGAAAAGCTTAGAGACGCAGCCTAACATGGCTGTGACCGAGGCTTCCAAAGACGTATTTTGTCAGCAGCATCCTGCTCCTGCTTGTCAACAGCTGTTTTGTCAGTGATGTCCACAGCATCAGGCAGCAACGTCTACCCTATCTGTGTCTTAGGCCAATTCTACTGTAGTTTTCCAAGAGCAAACTTACTACTCTTTGATTACTTCCAATACATCTTTTCAAGCCTGTTTGTTTTTGTCCTGATTAAGCTTTGTGTGATTTTTTTTTTCAGCAGACTTTTGACCTTTTTATCTCTTTAACCCCTGCCTTGGCACTGACCCGCCTGTGGGATAGGTGGGGGGAGGAAGGGAGCGTGGTGGGATGGTTAAAGTCAATTGCAGGCTACATACTCCATGTAGTATTGCTATGTACCATTGGAAAGCTGTGAGTGTCAGGAGTCCAAAGACACCCACTATTCCATGTCAAACTGTGGTGTGAGTTACAATTACCGATTTGTACTGATATGCCCCCCTCAAACCCACCCCCAAAACCCCCTCCCCCACCCTGCATCATTACCTTCTAGTCCTTGAGTACACCCATAGAATTGTAATCATATGGCATTCCTGATTGTGAAAGGTGTATAAGATCCCACAGAACAAGAATATATGTGTTGTTCACTTGTTTGGTTCATGGGGTGCAAGCAGTAGTGCACACAACCATGTGCAAAGTGTGCAACATATATGGGCAGAATTTCTGAAATGCAGACTATTGTGTCATTTCGCTTTTTCAGGGTACTTTACAAACCTTTACATGCAATGCAGATGGAAAGCTGTGAGTCTCAGGATTCCAAAGACACCAAACCATTCCACGTCAAACTGTGTGGTCTGAGTTACAAGGACTGATTTATCCTCTCCAATACATGCAGTGCCTTTTTGGTACAACCCCAAAAACCACCTCACCAAGTATATATCCCCTTTTGTATTCTTCATCTTGTGTTCCACTAGTATTTATTTTATTTTATGTTGTAATGAGCCTACATACATGTTTGCACTGAAGAGTGAGTTGCTTTCAATCATATTGTACATGTGTATAGTGTACATTGTACGTGTATAGTGACATTAAAAGGCATTTTATTCTACTCATACTCTCTTCACAGTACAAAGTGGCCAGACCCTCATTTCCCTTTTTTCATCTTGCTCTGGTTTAGCTATTGTGCTACCACACAGAGAGAATGTCAACCCGCTTAAAAAGGTGAACTTGTCCATGCAAACATTGTGGAGTTTCTTGGTCATGAGAAATAGGTTGACAGTGGGAATGGTTGAACTTAGGTGGTGCAGGTGCTAATGTTCCATAGCAACTGAAGACCTACCTGTTCAACCTCACCTACACTTAACTGCCCTGCTCAAGGACTTCTAGGAACACAGACCTTCCCCCTACCAAGGCCAACAGAGGGACTCCCCTTCTTGAACACTCACAGACTCTGCCACTACCAGCCTGGCAGATGGGCACCCTTGGGGACCACGGTTCTACCTGAGGCTTTTTCCTAATCTTGAAATACATTAGTGCAGAGTTTTCCTCACCCGACTGGACACTAGTGGACTATAACAAAGGTTGTCCTGTTTTGTTTTGTTTTGTGGTTCTTTGCTAAACTGTTGAAGCACTTGGAGCTATATCCTTTGTATGAAATGTGCTATACAATTAAAGATTATTATCATTATTAGTATTACACTGTAGTCAGTAGATGAGACATTTTACAACAGGTAAATATACCATATTTACCTCATATACATCATATACTAGTAAGGGGTCTTTCGGTATTTGTCCATGAAACACAGCGATCACTCTGTGAGGAGCCCACCTGTGACGCAATAAGATGGCCATGTGGGTCCCACTCCCCACTGATAATTTACAGGGTATTTTGGGCCTCTTGCTCGTGCCTTCTATGCACCAATTCAGATGGGCCCACGCAGACGTGGATTTGTCTACTTATCCCATGATCCATTTCATCTTTACAGCATCGGCCCCAAGTTCTGAACCCTGGTGACCTTCTTTCCTCTTCCTGCCTCATTTGACACTTCTCACTGCTGGCTAAGTATGCAAAGGCACTGGGCGAATGCAGGAGGTTAATGGGGCATGGAGCAGAAGGATGCAAATGCAGGCTGGGGAAATGTCAGACAGTCACCCATGAAGCCTGAGATTAGATCACATTAGATTAGATCACAGAAGGTCCCCTGTCCGTTGCTCCTCAGTGGCGGGACCATGTATCTGGCCCTGCATCTGCTGTTAGCCATCTCTCGTCTCCATCATGGCTCCTGCCAAGGCTCTGAATTTAACCTTGATGGGGACTTTGTTTTTGGAGGTCTCTTCCCTGTGCGCTACAAGCCAGAGCCTGCTAAGACCACAAGACCGGAAGTTGTGAACTGTCTTGAGTAAGTACTTCAAAATATTCAGGACTTTAAGGTGGGAGAGGTCATATATTTTAGAACATATTTTGCTAATTTTAGTTGTATATATATAACAACATTCCATTAGACATTAAATTGACTACCAAAATCAAAAAAGTACTTAATCAGTGGCAACCACAGGGCTGTCAAATCCCTGTCCAATTATTTTGTTCAGGCTGAATGAAAACAGTGAATGGCCTTCCTGCCTCTCTAAATTCCTTTATTTCAGTTTTGAGTTCAGTTCAGAGGGAAGGTGTCTTTTTCCCCACCGATGTACACTTTTTAAAACTATTGTGTTCCTAACAGCTTTTCTATGATCAGCTATCCTGCCATTAAGCATCCGCAAAATGTGACATTATATATTGAACCAATATGTTCCTTCAAAACTCCTCCCAGTCTAAACTTTTTTACCTCAAACACACATTTGTTAAATATTATATTTCATATTAAAACATTGAATGATGCAGATAAAGACAAGAGCACAGCCTGTCATCACAATGCAAATGAAAATCATTCACTCACAATTACAGTTGTATACTACACTGCCTACAGACAAAAAAAGATGGGCGGATTGAAATAGAGAGGCAGTGGTGACCAGATTTCCAAAAAAGGTTCCACTTCTTATCACCTCTTTTTTTTGATAGGTGGCCACTGTTCATGAGAGGCTATCGTGCTCTCCAGGTGATGAGGTTTACAGTTGAGGAGATCAACAACTCCACCACCCTCCTGCCTAACGTCACCCTGGGTTACCATCTGTTTGATAACTGCGCCGATGGACACAACTTCCCCGCCGTGCTTCAGGTTCTCTCCTCCGATGGGTCTGTTATCACCAGACAGATGCGCCGCCTTGACAACCATAAAGTTATCGCCTTCATTGGTACCTACACCAGCACAGAGACTATAACCCTGGCTCCAATGCTGATGATGGACCTGTTTCCAATGGTAACGATTTCTTTCTGCTTTTGTACTTTTTACTTTTATGTTCTGACAGTATGTACCCTACAGTATGTCCCCTTACTCTCTGCAAATTGTCTTTATACAGAGGTTTTTGTAAAGGTATGTCAAAGTGTGGCAAAGAAAAATACAATTTGTCTTTGCTCATAATGTAAAAACTAGATGCAAAAACACAGACACGCATGTACACACACACAAACTTTATTTGTCATGTTAACTACTAGATTTCAACCAATGTGCTTTTCACTGCTACTCTTTTTTCTCTGCAAGGCACACAAATTCAAGGCGAAGGGCAAGGGGTAAGCTAAACGTTATTATCCCGCCAGGAGAAATTCAGGTGGCCCAACTTTGCATGCCTCATAACAAAAGAACATATGGCACATATGGCACCTCAGACACAATGGCAGACACAATAGTGAGGCTTCTACAAACCTGAGGCTCAAAATGTTAGGTCTAGTGCATTCCATTTGTGTCAGCAACCGAGACTCGGAGGTCAGACTGACCTCACGTCCACTAAAAACAGAAACCGAGTTGGATGCATTCCATTTGCCAAACTCAAGACCGTATGGAGGACCGTATGTACGAGTAGCAACAGCTGATGAACTTGATATCTCCAGCAAGTGTTTATTAAGCGGTTGGAATGTGGAATGCTAGTGCCTCTTATTGTGTTTTGGAGGCCATGTGAACGGGCCCTAAGTGCAATATCAAGAAGTTTGAAGAACTATGAAGTGTCACCACCCTTCACTAAAAACATGATACCCCTGGTAGACAAGCTGTCTAGTCTTTATTTATTATACTTGTGACAGTGAAACTGTATTTTAAACCCTGTCTATGACCCTTGTAATTGTGTGCACCTGTCCAGTTTTACAGTGTGATTATTAATCAAATAATTACACTGTGACTGTAATAACAGCTAAATGCTTTAAATGCTGTACTTAATTGTGAAAGCTGTAATAGTCAAAATGTATTTTAAATCCACTCTTGCTGTTTGCTGTGTAGGTCAGCTATGCAGCCAGCAGCTCCACCCTCAGTGACAAGCTGGTGTATCCATCTTTTGTGAGAACCGTACCAAGCAATGAAGATGAGATTGAGCTTATCATTCACATCATAAAGCATTTTGGCTGGAACTGGGTTGCGTTCATTGGCTCCACATCTGCATACAGTGAGAATGGCTTAGAACTGTTTGTAGAGCTGATTCAAGATGCTGGCATCTGTTTGGCATACTACGACCTTCTCAATAGCACATCACAGTTAAAAACAGTATTTCATAAGCTGGACATGCTCAACGTTAATGTCATCATCATGTTCCTTGAGGAGCAGTTTGCTGTGGACATTATCACCTCTGCTTTACAACTCAACTTCCACAATAAGGTATGGATCGCTGGTGATTTCTGGTCCATGAATGAACAGCTACCCAAGCTCCAGGGATTGAGGACAATTGGCACCATTATCGGTGTTGTGCCAGAAGTGGTGACTCTGCCTGGCTTTGAGGAGTTCATCTATCAGTCCCAGCACAGAGGTGGCTCTGTCAAAACAGACGAACGCTCCTGCAATCAGGCTTGTGTTAACTGTTCCTCAGTCAACCCTGAAGATGTCATCAACGGAAACCCCACCAGCTCCTTCCCCATTTACTCTGCTGTGTACACCATGGCAATGGCTTTACACAAAGCCCTACAGTGCAACCAGTCAGGATGCAATAAGAGTCACACAGTTCATCCTTATAGGGTAAGTGCCACCATGTTCTATGTGTGTTCTGTTCATCACATGTGTACACTGATGTGGATTTATGGGTATAGATTGACCTTTCAGGAGGAACTCTGTGAAGGAAACTTTTACATTTGTTAAAATAGATAGACGTAGAATATCTGACCATTTATATCTAATTAGCTCCTAAATCATGAAGTGCAAAGGCAATCACTCTCAAGACTGGTCTCAGTTGTGGTTCCTCAGTGGTCAAACAAGCTTCTGATTACTACCAGAGCTCGGCCAGACTGCTCCTCAATGGTTACTGTGTTTTGAAGACATAGTTTTTTTTTAATAGTAAATACTGTGAAAATAAACTTCAACTCAGTTTAACCTCTTTCAATTCCATTCCAGCTACTTGAAGAGATCAAAAGCTTGAAGTTCCCCTTGAATGGGGTCTTTATATGTTATGACAAGGATTTTGATCCACCAGCACGGTACTCTATCGTGTTTTGGGACACCAGTCTTTACCCTGCAGAAATCTTGTCAATTGGCACATACAGCAGCTACCCAGTGCACAACCTTACTATTTATAATGAACGTCTTTACTGGTATGGAAATGGAAAGGTGAGTGTTTTTTTTCCTGGCTACTTTTGTGAGGTCTACCACTTCCCAAAGATAATCTTTTCTACAGGTGCTCTTCTACCAGTATTCTATTCTATTCTATTCTATTCTATTCTATTCTATTCTATTCTGTCTGTTTTTCTTCTCATGGCTTCACACTATGTAATAAGGGGCCCGAGCACCAGAGGTGCAGGCTGTGGCCTGCACCAGAGATGCGAAGCCCTATTGTTTCTGTAAGGATTATTATTATTATTATTATTATTATTATTTGTCTTATTCTGCGCTGTTGGGCCTTTTTTGAGGTGGTTGTTAAATACAAAAACTCATGAAATTTAGCACACTCGTCAGAAATTCCCCCCGCTACTCAGAGGCAAAGACCCCCCAAGAACTGCTTGTGGTCATGATTGGCATATACTTTCAGGTACACTTACCAAACTTGGTAGGTGTGTGTCAAAGAGTTAAGCAACTTTTGTATATACATTGTGTTAGCCACGCCCGACAGTAAATGAGGTAGCAGGGATTAAGGATTGTTTGATATTTTGGAATATGTTGAAATAACAAGATGATGAAGTTTACTGTCTTGCCACATAAACAGTAAATGGGGTATAAAGTCATAATGCATTGAAATATTTTTCTGAAACCTCTCATGTTAGGTAGATATTATGATTATAACGACATCTGGACACCCAATATCAGTGTCTAGCATAGCGCCACCATCTGGCCAAGCAGAAAGTGTGCCAGAAATGCAGTGACTTGCTGACTTACTTACTGAAATACTTTATATCATGACTATGATAGGTACATGCCTAATGCACATGCCTAGCGTAGCGCCACCAACTGGCAGTAAAAAGATTTTTTTTCAAATTGAAATTCTTAACATGAATTCATTTTAGGTGGCTGTGAACTCAGCAGTATCTTGACTTCACACAGCCACATCGGTACACACACAGACACACACACACATCTCACACAGGCACACACACACACAAACACACACACAAACACGCACACTTTCCTTTCACATGAGCACACACACACACACACACACACACACACACACACACACACACACGGATCATGCCACTTTAC
This sequence comes from Coilia nasus, assembly GCA_027475355.1. Taxonomy (NCBI): domain Eukaryota; kingdom Metazoa; phylum Chordata; class Actinopteri; order Clupeiformes; family Engraulidae; genus Coilia; species Coilia nasus. The sequence goes on from CM050206.1 coordinate 30,518,958, forward strand.
CTTTTCTCCTAAAGCAAACATTGCAAAGATAGCTCTAATAGCTATCTATCTAATAGAGTTGCAATGTACTCCCAATGTACAACATAAGGTCATTTAATTTAACCTGCACATATCAGATGTTTACAATTAATCTGTTTGTCACATTAGGGGTGCACAGGTGCGAGGGCCCGTCATCACCACTTGCGGCTGTATTTACAATAGTTATTACAGTCTCACACATCTGCTATACATAACACAAATGTTAAGAGTATTGGATCATATTCGATGTTTACAGAGTTATAATATTATTTCACTTCACAGGTGCCCTTCTCCAACTGCTCTGTGGAGTGTATACCAGGACACATTCGGCAGCAGGATGGTCTACACCAGTGCTGTTTCAACTGTGTGAAATGCCCCAGTAACCAGTATGCCAACCACACAGGTATGGCTATATCAATCACTTGGTGAAAAAAAAAATTAAGTTGTAAGATAAGTAAGTAACAAATTCCTATTCCAAGTAATAGTTACTGTAAGTGTAAGCAGGGGTTAAATTGGGATTTGCTATGTGGGGGGGCTCTGGTCTGGGGTCGGAATGAACCATCTTTTTTTTTGACGGCACAAAATACACCCACACTTTACTACACAATGTTTTTTTGTTTTTTTTGCATTGCTGACTCAGGTAATTCTGAGTTCAGATTGGAGTCAGAATTGGTACTGGCATATGCATGACACGTAACATAACATATGCCATATGTTAACATACCGGTCATGCCATTACCACACAAGATACAACCATTATAATACCAAATCAAATTGCTACTGGAATATTATGGCTGTCAGAAGATTTAAAATCTTGTCACAAATACCCACACTGTAGAAGTTAAGGTGAAAAATCAGCATGCAGCATGGTCCTATGCAAACCTGTATCTACAATACATGTAGATATAATGTGAATTTAATGTTCATTTTCTGGACACCGTTTATCATAGCAACTAACAACCAGTAGCCTACTGTTGGGTAGCTCTGGTCGTGTAGTTTCAGATGATATGTAGATGGTATTTGTGTGATGATAACAAGTTATTCAACCGAGAAAGACTGATGTGAATTCGGAACCAATAAGCGCACCGAGATCACATCGCGATTTAGCTACAATGCATAATTTATGCAATGCATGTTCAGTTGCTTGGTGTGAAATAGGCAGCCTATTTCGCTACTCACTGAGAAGTTCCATAAAAAAAATCACAGTGGCCCTAGGCTAGTTAACTTCTAACGAAACACCAATAGCTTAAATTGACATTTTAACATATCTGAAGTTTGCTGCCCACCTTTTGAAAAAATCTGTAAGCTTATGCTTCATTTTCTTAGCTGTCCTCTAACCTTTACCTCTGAAAATCCAAAATAACAAAATAGCCTACTCATTAACCTTCTAGTATCAAAGTGAAATCAAGATTGCTGCGACGGTTAATTGGGGCTTAGAGCAGAAGAAGACGAAAACTCTTTTGTTTATGTTTGCCAGAGGTAGTCTAACGTCAGGCTTATGTCAACTTTGTGTCATTACGTTAGCATTTCAGTCGTAGCTATCTCGCCCTGGTTCGTTTCGTATGGAAATTGAACTCGCCAATTGCACCTCGTTTACGCACCTCTTTTCACTGCCACATACCTTGCCTGCCTGCCCATATCTTGCTGTGGTCCCCTTCAACTGAGTGTCACATAAATGTTTGACATCCTCAATTAACGCCTCTGACTCGCTGTCGTTGAGGAGAAAGAAGCCTACTGAGGAGAGGTAAATTAGCCGCATAGCGTTCTAGAATCTCTCATCGCAACTGTTTTAATGAATTTTGATAGGTCGTTTTGCTATCAGGAAAACTAGGTGGTCTGTTTGGCTACACAATACACAACTCATTGTTTTACTAATTGTTAAAAAAATATTGTTTAATTATTCTGAAAACCACGAAAAAAGGGTTCGTTACTTCTAATGTGTCATAATGCATGAGCTTATGTACCGGGGCTCAGCCCTGGACAGCCCCGGCCCAATTTAACCCCTGAGTGTAAGTATCCTAAATATACACAGTAGAGGTTTGCAGCATGTGTAAATGTGAAGATCTTATCTGAAGGTGGAGTAAGTTTGTCCTTTCTGTCTCCCCTAGCTGACCTGTACTCCTGCCTGAAGTGTGACACATATGAGTGGTCTAACGCTGGCAGCACATCATGCCAGCAGCGCGCAGTGGAATACCTCCGCACCTCGGACGGGTACTCCATTGTCCTCATGGTCTTGTCATCCTTCTTCATGCTGCTGTGTGTGGGGGTAGCGGTGCTGTTTGCCATCCATCACAGCACTCCCGTGGTGCGGTCAGCAGGGGGCAGTATGTGCTATCTGATGCTGAGCTGCCTCGCTGCCTCCACCATCTGTGTCTTCTTCCACTTCGGCGAGCCGTCAGTCCTTAGCTGTACCCTCAGCAACCCAGCCTACATCTTCTTCTACACCGTGTGCATGTCCTGCCTGTTTGTCCGCTCCTTCCAGATCATCTGCGTCTTCAAGATGGCCACCCACCTGCCCAGGGCCCATGCACTGTGGGTGAAGCACAATGGTCAGTGGCTGGTGGTGGCTGCCATCTCTCTCTTCCAGCTGCTTCTCTGCATCACCTGTATGGCTGTCACCCCCTCTTTGCCAACAGAGGACACCACCTCCTTCCAAAATCAGATTGTGCTGCGATGTACCGTGCGTGATTTTAGCGTCTCGTCTCTTCCTCTCTCTTTCCTGTGGATCATCAGTGGCCTCTGCTTCTGTTTCTCCTACATGGGAACAGACCTGCCCAAGAACTACAACGAAGCCAAAGCTATTACTTTTAGCATTCTGCTGTTCTGTCTGAGCTGGGCTATTTTCTTTACAGCTGAATGTATGTCCCATTCTAAGTATGTGCAGGTGGTGAAGGCTGTGGTTGAGCTGAGTTGTTTGTGTGGAATCATGTTTAGTTACTTTGTCCCAAAGTGTTTCATCATTGTTTTTCAGCCTCTGAAAAACACACAGGAGTATTTCCAAGCCAGCATCCAGAGTTACACACGGACTATTAGCAGAATGTAGAATGCAAAATAACTTGTGTGTACTTTCAGTTGGTGATGTGATTCATTTCAAGTAGCTTCCTGGTTTGGTTTGTTTACCTAAGACATGTTCAAAAGCTTTAAGACACAATCCTGGCAGCCTGCATCTCAAATGGTTTATTACCGTTAGACCTAGAAGTGCTTTAAAGGTAGGATAGGAGATCCTGGAAAAACGATTCGAGCAGGCTACATTATGAAAGTACAAAATTCAAAAGTCCAAACCTCTTTCTTCAGACTTCCCCCCAAAGTCATGCCTCCAGATTCATGCATGGGGAATAGGCAGGCACAAATGGCAGTTGCATTTGATAGACATATCACTATTCCATCATATCAAACGGGTTGCTTAAAGTGATGGGATGGTTTGTTTTCAGCCCTGTCTGTCCCACAGGTGACTAACATGTTTTATCTTAATTAATTGGTTGCCATCAGGATGCGAAGGGGATTTTAAGCAATATGATAAAAAGTGCTCCAGGAAAACATCTCCTACCCTACTTTTACCTATTTGATATACGAACATTATGAAGATAATAGTGCTGATGGTGTATCAGTGCTGATGGTGTACCAGATTCAGGAAGGGTATTGAGCCTTTTACAACTCTAGGCCTGGCGGGTGCTAGCCTGGTAAAACCCGCCCCTCGTACTTCATTTCATTTTGTACAGAGGGTCTGGACCGGAATCTCTTGAGGGTCCCAGCAAGACCGATCCAATCAGCGAACAGAGGGTGTGTTCATTAGCCGTGACGTTGACCTTGTGTGCGCTACATTTGAATTGTAGTGCATAGGTAGCCTAATTGCATGCGTGATGACCAGGCATTAGCGATTGGGTAAAGGCAGAGGAACTTTTTTTAAACTTCAGCAGAGTCCACACCTCCAGCAAATCGTTTCTGACGGTCTCTGTTCCAGACCCTCTGTACAAAATTAAATGAAGTACGAGGGGCGGGTTTACCAGGCTAGGCAGGTGCGTAGGTTCCAAAAGTTATCAATGCTCAACCTAGAAAGAACTCCCACCTCTCCTGCAGATGGAAACGGTAAATACTTTTAATTTGTAATAAATTAACAGAAAAAGTGCTGCCCAGTGAAATAAAAAGTGCAAAATGTTTTTGTTTCTGCAACCTGGTCCCTATATGGCCCTTGGCCTTTATTGTTTAGGTTCTCAAACGGTAGCCAACACAGCCCTCCAGAACATTTTGGGGCCCTAACAAACAGTCTGATATTGAATCCCGTAGTAATGTAAATGCTGGTCAACGTGTCCCATCTGTTGTTGCAGTAGTAGTGTCAGTAGATGTGTATTGGGAAAAAGAAGTGGAGCTGGCTGTAAAACATAATCTTTATGTGTTTGAGGTTATGGAATTCAGTTTCTTATTTGCCATATTGTGTTTAGTTTGACAAGACTGTCGTAGAAATGCAAATAAATGCATTGCTGATCATATTTAAAAGGTTGTGTAATTGTAATTCTTCCAAGAAATAGAGTCACAGATTTGTTTCAGTTAATGTTAAAATAAAACAAATTAAGTCGTCTCCAATATCTTTGCATGACAGCACAGGGTGGCGGTTGTGGGTTGTGAGTGACTAGTTATCGTTGCCGGATATGTGAAAATTGCAAAGCAGGAAAGACTCTGCCATGCTACATTTCAGACATCCAAATTGAATTACATCATATCTACCTCACCCACAACATCAGACATCCATCCTCCCCAGCCCTGTAATGTGCGGTCGCATACTGACCGAGTGGGACATGTCTTCATGTTTGACTACTCTCACCAGAAATACAGTATGTTGAGGGTGGGGCTTTTACTAGCAATTTTTAACCGACATATTACCATGTTTGAATATCCATAGCAGTATAGCAGTTCACTAATAGTCCAGACAGGAGTCGTTTTACACATTGCCACGAATTGTTATGCACATTAAAAGTATCCTGTGATGCTGTTGCATGATGTATGCAGCGAAAGCAATCATGCCATTTCTTAATCATATCTTAATCAGTGCTAGACGCTTGAAGGAACACTCCCCTTTTTGGGTAATAGGACCATTTTCAAACTTCTTTAGAGTTAAACTGTTGAGTTTTACCATTTTATTACCAGTTTATTCAGCTGATACTCAGATCTGGCAGTAACACTTTGGCTATTAGCTTAGCATAAATCATTAAATCATGTTTGATGTTTTAATGCAATGTTTCTTGAATGCCTAGCTGAGTCCAGTGAGCCGACAGCCCTCTTTCTGTATACGTGATAGCATTAATATCTGTATGAATGGTATGTAGTTGTAGTAATTTCTTTAATGGACATTCTACTCAAAGTGCTGTGACCTCTACAGAACAGAGCAGACATACATTTTCCTCAGTCATTCAGGGCAAGGGTATCGGCAAAATGGCTAAATCGTAGTTATTCATTATTACATTGCATTTAGTTGACACTCTTATCCAAAGCAACTTACAGTGAATTGGGTACAGGGGCAGTCCCTGGTGCAATGCGGAGTCAGATGCCTTGCTGAAAGGGCACTTCATCTGTGGAGGAGGGTGCAGGAGAGCGCTAGTCATTCACTAACCCACCCACATTTTTACCTGGTCCCTGGAAGGATTGACCAGGTACTGTAATCACCCTGTCCGTCTGTGTGTGTGTGTGTGTGTGTCTGTCCACTCATATGGGAGGGCCAAGTTGCCATCTCGGATTGTGCTTGTTCCTACTGGTTCAGGATTTGAAACTACAACCTACAACCTCTCAATTCCACAACCAACTCACTAATCATTAGGCCACAGCTGCCACCAACTTTAGACCATACCATTATTTTTTTTTCTCATAGCAACCTCATATATGCAAACACTACTACCTGGAAAGTGTATGGAGCATATTTCAGTGACGCTTGACAATGCAAATGACCTTACAGCAGAATACATACACAGAGTTTGCAAGTGCATCACTGTCAGTCTGCTTTTCTGACTTAAGTTTGTGCGGAGGACACCTACAGTACGTGTGGACAATGAACCCGTGCGTGCTCTGTGCGTCCATCGTCTGCCTCTGTTATCTCCAGCTGTGGAGGTGCTCCTGCCGGGCCTCTCTGTTCCGTCTGGATGGGGACTACCTGATCGGAGGCCTCCTACCTGTGCACTACTCAGAAAGCTCAAGCCAGAGGAGAAGACCCGTTGCCATCAAGTGTGATGAGTGAGTGCTTTTAAGGTCATCTTAACTTGTGCTTTAATGTCAGGTTATGTTTAAAACCTCAGATATGTTTTAAAGACGTTCATGTGTAGGGAGGGAGAACATGTGTAGCTGTTTCTTTTAACCACTTTAGGCACGTTTAGATTGCGTAATAAAATGTAAAGTGTCAAGGCCATGGTTCTGTTACACATTTTAAAATCCAATTTGTTGGCTGGTTTCAGATCCATAAACTGCAACAATAGGATCTAAGTGTGCAGACATTTTTTTGTTGTTTAAACAGATCCATAAACTGCACCTAACTTGTTTATATTCAACAAATACAAAGGGAAATACACCATGACCTGTGTCAATTTTTGACATTTTTGATTATATCTCTTCTTCCCTGTCCTTCCTTATTCTTACCTGGGTCGCCATCTATCTGTTCATCTATCTATCTATCTATCTATCTATCTATCTATCTATCTATCTATCTATCTATCTATCTATCTATCTATCTGTCTGTCTGTCTGTCTGTCTGTCTGTCTGTCTGTCTGTCTGTCTGTCTGTCTATCTATCTATCTATCTATCTATCTATCTATCTATCTATCTATCTATCTATCTATCTATCTATCTATCAGAAAGCCATTCTTCCTTACAGGCTATCATTTGCTTCAGGTGATGAGGTTTGCAGTTGAGGAGATCAACAACTCCACCACTCTGCTGCCTAACGTCACCCTTGGTTACCAGATCTTTGATCACTGCTCTGGCACTCAGACCTTCCCCTCCAGTCTTCAGTTCTTCTCCCAGAATGGCTCCATCCAGGCCAGGGGGAGCTACAACCACCACCTGCCTAAAGTCATAGGATTCACTGGACCCCTCAGCAGCTCAGAAAGCATGACTATCGCCCCGCTCTTCATGATGGACCTCATTCCAATGGTGAAGTGTTCAGTCTTCGACTATATCTAGTCACTTTAAACAATACCTCTCTCCTGCAGCACCCACCAACTATGCCATAAGAGAGGGAAATTTATGCAAAGGGTTTACCTGTTTTAACTACATGTGTACATTTCTCTAATCTAACATTCAAATAGTATTAGAGGTGTCAGACAAAAAAAATAAAAATAAAAATAAAAAGATAAATACAAGCCTGGCTCTTTGGCGTTGCGGTCAGAGCCCCTGTTTGGTACCAGTGATGCACTGGGTTCGAAGCTGGGTGGGGTGACTTCTCCCCTTCGCTACACTATGCAACAACTATGGCCATCTTGTGGTTGGGGGGTAATTTTCATTAATACATTCACTTATCATTGCAATCAATTACAATTACATAAAATGCGCTGTCTATGTCGACGCTAAAAACATTACTCCTTTTCCTCTTGCAACTGCAAGTCGTGACCACATAGCCAAACTATGACTTTTTATTTTTTCCTGTTTTAATAGGTGGGCTACGGGGCATCAAGCAGCACTTTGAGTGAAAAACAGGTCTATCCTTCCTTCATAAGGACTGTACCAAGCAACAAAGATCAGATTGAGCTTATCATAAACATCATTAACCATTTTGGCTGGAACTGGGTGGCGTTTATCAGCTCTGAACATGCCTATAGCCAGGATGGCTTCCAGCTGTTTTATGAACTCAGTCAAAAAGCAGGCATCTGCTTGGCCCATCAAGTGGTTCTGTCTGAATCGCTAGACTTACAAGCAGAATTTGAAAATATAGACATGCTTAATGTTAAAGTCATTGTAGTCTTCCTTGGTGAGCTGAAGGCTATGGATGTCATCCGTTCAGCAATAGGACACAAGTTTCGAGATAAGGTCTGGATAGCTGGTGAGGCTTGGTCCATGTACCAACCTCTGACAAAACTGCAGGGGATCGAGACCATTGGCACTATCATCGGAGTGACACCGAGAGTTGTTGCTCTCCCTGGCTTTGCCGAATTCATTCATCGGTCAAGATCAGAAGGCCACTGCACATCTTGCCAATCACACGATGCCTTTTGCAATCAGGCCTGTGCAGCCTGTTTTTCCACCAACCCCAAGGACATCCTCGGTGAGAGCACCGCCTACGCCTTCTCCGTGTATTCTGCCGTCTACACCATGGCACTGGCCCTGCACACTGCTCTTCAGTGCAACAACTCAGGATGCAACACACGCCGCACAGTCTATCCCTACACGGTAATTGCAGTGCAACCATTCGTGATGTAACACCCATTACAGTGTAGCAGGTAATTACAGTGCAACCATTCATGATGTAACATTCATCACAGTGTAGCAGGTAATTACAGTTGCCTTGGCCACAGTGCCACAATGTATTTGGTATTTGGAGAGTTTAGATGCACACAGTTTAGCCCATCTGAATGAATTTTGTTAAATAAACATATATGGTTACACATTATTTTATTGTCCCTGTCACATCGATTATGTACAGTGTAATAAAGTATATGTGAATATATATGTAACATTATGTACTTGCACTGTGCATTAATATGTAACATTATGTACTTTCACTGAACCATGTGATTAGTTCACCTAAAAAAAACTAGCCGACATGCTGTGCTGTATCCTTGTGCTCTCTGACTCTAGCTTCTTAGAGAGATCAGACGCTTGCCCTTGTTCTCCTTGAACCAAATGTATGTGTCCTTCGACGAAAACGGAGACCCACCTGCGTATTACTCAGTAGTCCTCTGGAACACTACTCATCGACCTGTTAGGATCACACAGATCGGCACCTATGACAACCACCCTGTGGCTAACCTCACTATTGATGACATGCAGAGCCACTGGTTTGGGGATGGCTTGGTGAGTCTGTTATTTTTTCATTACTTAAATGGTTGATGAATGGCTAAATACAAAAAGCCTAGGTCACACACAATTGTCAACACATACATTTACTGCAATGCAACAGTTCAGAACACCATTGGTGCAATGAACATTTTGCTGTAGTGACACTGCTGTGAATGTGTATTGCTTCAAAGGTGCCATTCTCCAACTGCTCTGCTGAATGTCATCCAGGACATATAAGACAGCAAACTGGTCTGCACGAGTGTTGTTTTTTGTGTGTGGAATGCCCCAGTAACCAATATGCCAACTACACAGGTACTGCTAAATCAATCACTCAGTGAAAAAATAACTTTACAACTGCTGTTTGCACTTACTGTTTACATGCATAAAATGTACTCTTTGTCTCAATAAAGACAAGAAAATAAAAAAATATTTCTCATTTAACAGATGTGCATGGCTTTTAAAAGTCTTAAGCTTTTCTTTGTATGTAAACATCAAAAATCTGGCTACACCTTACACACATGAACAGTTTTATGGTATGAATGACAATCTATTATGCTAACGATCAGTTATGCAAGTGCAGACTGTCTGAGTTTAGAATGTCTGCTTATACTTAAAGATCAATCTGTTGTCGTTTGAATAAGACTGACAATAGTATTTTTTTTAAACTGAAAACAGAATTTAAGAAATAAACACACAAAAACATCCTCTGAACTTTCTTGCTGAGATGTTTTCCCTCCTCTTCCAGCTGACCTGTACTCCTGCTTACCCTGCGCAGAGTTTGAGTGGTCTGACGCTGGCAGCACGTCGTGTCAGAAGCGCTCTATGGAGTACCTCCACTACTCTGATGCGTTCTCGGTTTTCCTCCTCCTCTCCGCATCCTTCCTCATGCTGCTGTGTGTGGGGGTGGCGGTGCTGTTTGCCATGCATCACAGCACTCCCGTGGTGCGGTCAGCAGGGGGCAGTATGTGCTATCTGATGCTGAGCTGCCTCGCAGCTGCCACCACCAGCGTCTTCTTCCACTTCGGCAAACCGTCTGCCCTTAGCTGTGCACTCTGTGATACAGTCTTCCACTTCTTCTGCACTACCTGCATGTCCTGCCTCTTTGTCCGCTCCTTACAGATCATCGTCATCTTCAAGATGGCCACCCACCTGCCCAGGGCCCATGCACTGTGGGTGAAGTACGGTGGGCAGTGGCTGCTGGTGGCTGGGGTGTCTCTCCTTCAGCTATTGTTCTGTGCTTTGTGGGCCACAGTTGGCAGCCCCGCACCCGAACGCGACACACGGTCCTTCAGAGACCAGGTGGTTCTCAACTGCCTTATGGAAAACTACGTACCTGTGGGCTTTTCTGTATCCCTCTTGGGTGCTGTTAGTTTTCTGTGTTTCTTCTTTGCCTATATGGGAACAGACCTGCCCAAGAACTACAACGAGGCCAAAGCCATCACCTTTTGTATTCTCCTGCTTTACCTTAGCTGGACCCTCTTCATCACCGCCTATCTGCTGTCCCGCAGCAAGTATGTGACTTATGTGAAGGTTGTGGTTCACCTAGGCTGTTTGTATAGCATGATGTTCACCTATTTCATCCCAAAGTGTTTCATCATTGTCTTTCAGCCTCTGAAGAACACACCAGAGTATTTCCAAGCCGCCATCCAAAGTTACACACAAACTATTAGTAGAATGTAGGATTATGCATGAATCAGAACAAGTTATTCAAATCAAGATGTAGTGGATTGCTGGTAAGGAAAACAAATCCTTATTTTAGCAACACATACTATAGATATAATTTAGATTTGGCAGGTAAAGTCTGCATTATATAATGTCATTGTATCACATTATGTCTCATGCCATCATTTTTTTGTGATCTGTACCTATTATGCTTTTAATGGAATGTATTAATTCTCTATAATAACCTTATTTACAAAGGGGATATTGGCAAACATTTTGTTCTGTTTTGCAATGAAATCGTTGCATAAAAGCAATATAACACTAGTGTTCATGAGGGTGTTCATGGATATCCTCATGGGTGTGGTTCGGCCACAGACACGAAGCCGAAGGCTTCCCTCATGAACATGAGTGCTACATTACTGAAATAACACCTATATATATAGCATTTGAATATAAGCATATAAGCATTTGAAATGTGTCCGGTATTTTACTTATTTCATTGATGTACTTGTATGAACAGCTGTTGGTGATTTTGTCTGTGAAAGGCACCATGTACATACACTTTAGTCATTTACTTACTTACTTAATGATTAATGAACAAATGTTTAATAATAAAGTCACATCAATGAAGAACACTGAATTGATCTGATGCACTATGCAGTGAAGGTTCTGTGCTTGTGACACAGTGATCCTCAGGGCTGCCCCTTGCCCTCTCTCAGAGGTAAGCTGAGTGCTCCTGTAGCATTTTCCATAACATCAGCCAGAGAGGCTTTTTGGGGAGGGAGGTGTGTGCCCACATACTTTACAAACAGGTAAACTAGGGAGGCCACTCTGTTGCGTAATATTGACTGTAATCGTCTGGGGCCACCTGGTGGTTAAATTCGCCAACTGAAGAGATAATAATAATAATAATAATAATAATAATAATAATACAATTTACTTATACTGCACTTTACATTCAAACAATCTCAAAGTGCTACAGACCAAACAATTAAAAAAGAGATCAATAGTTAAGTTAAAAAGTTAGAAGGACAATGTATAAAAAAGATATATGCACCCCCGCAACTTAAATCTATAAGCTGCAAATATTATGGCATTCTCTTTCGCAACTTAGTTGACTGAATTCTTTTTATTTTTTTATTTATTGGTGTAACACATAGAGTGTATAAGAGAACATGTAACCTCAGGAGGAGACCCCATTCACCAATATGGAGACCCCATTCACCAATATGGGGAAGTGGTGGTTTTTCCACCTTAAAATTCCACAAGAGGGCACCCTTACACCAGACAAGGCAGCAGACATGGCCTTGCATCACTCTACTGATAATGTCTACCTTAGATACAGCAGGCCCGTCAAGGCGCCAATTAATCTTTAAGGCCAGGGTGCATGATATGTCAGCAATGAGATTTTAACGTAGAGCTCAGGGACACAGAGGTCATTCATTAATTTCCCTTCCTGTATCACTTCTTATATATAATGTTTGATATGGAGACACAGTGACTGTTATGTGTTTGTCCTCTTCATTAGTAGGCTACACATGGTTACACATGCAGCTTATTGTGTGTGCAGTCGTGTGTGGCATATTTGCTGATGCCAGTCAGGTATTTTGGTGAAGATCATTCTTTGACATTTTAATAGTTTGGCACGTGTAAAATCTAGCCTGGCAAACCAGCCCCTCGTACTTCTTTTCATTTTGTACAGAGGGTCTGGAACAGAGACCGTCAGAAACGATTTGCTGGAGGTGTGGACTCTGCTGAAGTTTAAAAAAGTGCCTCTGCCTTTACCCAATTGCTAATGCCTGGTCGTCACGTATGCAATTAGCCTACCTACGCACTACAACGTCACAGCTAACGAACACACCCTCTGTTCGCTGATTGGATCGATGTTTCTGGAACATTGCAAATGTACCTCAAGAGATTCCGGTCCAGACCCTCTGCAGTCTGCACGAAATGAAATGAAGTACGAGGGGCGGGTTTACCAGGCTATGTTAAATCGGGGAGACCGGGGTAAGATGAGCCACTTTTTACATTTTTCATCATAGCTACATGTTAAAGCCATTTTTGTTTCCAGTCTACACACCATATCAAATTTCAAAGGGTACTGTTACTATTTGAGCAAAAATTAATTGATGAACTGTTATGGTTAGAGAGATATTACCTCTGGAAAAAAAAAGTAAAGTGGCTCAACTTATCCCGTGCACGGAGTAAGATGAGCCACTGTGTGGGGTAAATTGAGCCAACACACAAAAATGTCAGGTTAACAAGGGAAACAACTTTTATTATTAGAAATGCAATATATCAATCAAAAGAAGTGAATCAAGTGTGTGTGTATGTTTGGGGGTGGGGTGCATAGTAGAAGGGGAGATGAAGAGAGGGGATCGATAGAGCGAGATGGGTTGAGGATATTTAGATGGACAGAGGGAGGGATGGGTAGATGGACAGAGGCAATGAGAGATACACTATATTACAGAGAGAACTAAAATAGTAGAACCAAAACAGTGTTATTTCATTAAGTTGGCTAAAAACAGTGTTATTTCACTGAGTTAAAACTGACATATTTCATTACATTGGGTTAAAAACATTTCATTGCATTTCATTCAGTTAAAACAGTGTTATTTCAGGAAAGTTGGCTGTAAACAGTATTATTTAAGTAAGTTGGCTAAAACATTGCTAAGAGAATAGAGAGATCGAGGTAGGATGGAGGGATAGATAGGTAGATGAGAGAGGGAGAGAGTGATGATGGACAGAGAGGGAATGAGCTATATACTATATTATAGAAATGACTAAAACAATAGCACAATTCTTTTGTATGTGCGTGTAATGCGTGTCATTCTTTTGTATGTGCACACCTGTAATAACAGAGTAGGACATCATTTCCTTTCCTAAAAACCTTTCAAACATATTATTTATATTTATTTAACATACTTATTATACTTACTAAAAACCTTTCAAACATATTATTTATATTTATTTAACATACTTATTTGGGTATGTATTGTATTTTATTAATAATAATAATATAAATAATGATAATAATAATAATGTAAATAACAATAAATATAGAGCCCTGTATGTCTTTAAAACGGTAGAGTCTACCGCAGCCATCACACCTGGCAGGACTTGCGTCCTGCGCCCTCTGCGCGGTGGCTAGCGTCGAAGTCGCTCCCCTCAGGCTAGATATATAGATATAACTATTATATAATCATATATATATATATATATATATATATATATATATATATATATATATATATATATATATATATATATATATATATATATATATGACCAATAAATGTGGAAATATAAAAGTGTCATCCATATGGGGTAAGTTGAGCCACCATCTAATGGCTCATCTTACCCTGTGTCCACCATTTTGTAGAAAAATGCTAATAAAGGGGATTAAGCTAATCAAAAAATATTTTGATTAGCTTCCATATCATAGCTTAGAAAGCCACTAACTGAAACCTAATGTGTCTAAATATTATTCTATTTTTGTCTTCTCTAAATCCTCTTAACTATGGACACACATGGAATTTACTTAGAAGGCACAAAGGCACAAATTTCTAAAAATCTCACTCACCTAGTATGACATGTGCTTCTCCTTTTCACAAGTGTAAGGAAATGTTCCCACCCACCTTAGAATGTGGTCACATGGTCACATTTGTTTACCGTTTCTTAGAAACAGGGGGTGGCTCATCTTACCCCATGGCTCAGTACCCCTAGTACCAAGCAAACCTGAAATGCTATCCAAAAGATTAAAATGTGGCAGAGCAAGTTTTTGTCTCAGTCAACCGAATACAATGAGTTGTCAGTTTACCGTTTTTAGTGAGTAACAATAGCGTGTGTGTGACGTGTGCATGTGTGTGCGTGCGGAGGGCGGGGTAAATGTGTATGTGTGTGTGTGTGTGTGCTTTTGTGTGTGCAGGTGCAGGTGGTGGATGGGTGTGGTGGCAGCTGTTCAGGAAAGTGTAGCCTACATCAACCTCTTTGCATCACCCTCACCCTCTTTGCCTCACCCTCAACTGTGCTTCTCCCTGACGGTGCTGATCCACTTGATCCAGCGATGGCATCATGACTTTGCCACGCCTTCCTGTATTTGCTCTTATTTATTCTAGTTTGGTGGAGGAGAGGAGGAAGCAGGGAGAATGACAGGTTCTCATCTATGCTGGTCACAGGCTACAATCATTCAAAGCCCATTCGGTCATAGCACACCAAATAGAAGATCTAAACTTTCTAAACAAACACACCTATTTATTCTTATTTTGCTAGGTAAATGTGTGCTGCAATGAGATTCCTCCGGTAATCACAACTATGGCATGGCTTTTTCTAATTCACGAACTTACGTCACTTCATGTGCCCTTTTCTTATTCGCTTGTTATTCCGTCTGTTTTCTTTCATTGACTAATGGAGGCAATTGGGGTAGAAGAACATTTTCATGTGCAGCATGCACATACAACTCAGGGTGACCTATCGTATTCCAAAAAAAGCAAATACTGAATGGTTCCTCGGGAAACGACAACTTCTAGATTCCCCCATGGGAACTGGCCTTGGTGCTGAAACCGTTAACTGCCACTCCCTTGAAGCCTATGGAGCATGCAGAGCTGAAGTGGTTATCCTACAAGACAACATTGTTACCTGTGCTGATATCAGTTAAACGAGTAGGTGTCAGTCAGGGGGGTCGCTGTCACTCAACCTGCTTTTTTGCAATTTGTGGTGGACGATTTTTAGCTGATTCTCCTGTCAAACCCACGTCACCAGCCTTCCAGCCTCGGTGAGACTGTACTGCCTGCTCTCCACCCTAATGGCCTACAGAAGGAGCTGTGGCTTGCAGTGCTGCACACAGTCAGAGCCACGAAAGTCTATCTGGATACTTAGAGCGAGCTCACTTTGCAAGACGGAGCAGCTGTTTATCTGTGTCAGAGCTCAGGTGCTGGGAAAGCCTCTATCTAAGCAAAGGTCCTCCTACTGGAGTGTGGAGGGAATCACAGCTACAGACGGAAGAGCAGCCAGGTCAGCTCAGAGCATACTCTGCCAAGGGAGTGGCAGCTTTGTGGGCGGCCTAAAAATGCACTGCTCTGGAAGATATCTGCAGGTGTTGTCGGCAACCTAGCTGTGTTAACGCATCAGAAGCATCCTGGCCCTGCTGGGCAGCATGCCAGCCGTACACACTTCCCCATGCCTGACATAGTCTAGTCACAAAACATGTTTTCCATTGGATAATTCTAAAAGAGCGTTTAAAAAGGTTATGTACATAAACTTTGTTCTCTGAAAGAGGAGAGAGCCGTCAGAGTCTTGATGCTGCTTCACAATGATAAGCTGAGTTGCTGTTGTCACAAAAGCTTATACAGCTGAGCCATTGATACCAAAAGCCTCATGAGGACTTGCATATAGACCACTTCAGTGACAATCACATAATTGGGGAATGGATTACCATTGGTTAACTACAGTTTTTCTCAATTGTTTAAACACAATTCCTTGTACTTCAGACACAATGACCACAACATGTAACTCATGCACCAACCCCATGAACCAATTCTGCTAAACTATAAACACAATTCCTGCTTTACACTCAAATTGCAATTCTAAAACACACTTTTTTCAAAACACTATAGACAATTCTCTGCGTTTGGCACAATTTTCATGACAAAAATCTCTTGTTTTCACAAGGAACACACAGTGATTCAAAATTCTAAAGTCAATTGCCCTACTATGCACACTGACTCATCACATTGGCAAACACCTGTCACACAGCTTTACAATTAGCAATCAGAGCTTTGGAAGAGGCAGAGCCACAGCTAGAGGAGTGAGAGTAAGAGGAGGAGGACGGGGAGGACACGGACGAGGACGAGAAAGGACCGTAATCTCTGATGAGATCAAAGCCATTTTGGTTGACCATTTGGTCAACGAAATTATTTTACAGTAGTTGTTTAGTTGTTTAGGTACGTATCTCTCTCCATATTCTACAATCCTCAACACAATTGAGGATTTTTTTTGACTGGAGATGAAAGTGTATGACCAAAATCCACAAATGCGTGTACCCTTTCTCTAAGCTATGGAAGACGCATGTGGAAATATAGCAATTGATGCTTTTCATGGATGGATTCGCTGCTAGGCCAGGAAAAACATTGCATGTGATGTGGATGAGGTGCTGTGGCCACACAAAAACAGAAGAAAGGATGCAGCGTAATTTTTTTTTGTAACTGTATAGGCTACAGTAAATTCTTCTGTTGTGTTGCATGTAGACCACTGTAGGTGCAGGTTTGTGTTGATTGGGATGCAAAGTGTGTACACTGTTTTTGTGGGAAAAATGAAATATATTTGTAACAATGTTTATGTGCGTTCTGAGTATAAAAACAATATTCTAAAATATAGCACACTTATGTATGTACTGTCTGTAGCAAGTGTAACACTGAACAAAAAAAGGCCTAAATCATTATCATGAATGGAGAAGAAGTGTTTTCCATTTATCATAGTGTTTTACATTTAGCACATCAGTGTTCAACTGGTTGTTATGAATGTCTATTCATGTGATGGTTTGTGTTTGTCATTTGACAACAAAATAGCATTTTGAGAAGAAATAATGCTGTTTTGAATGCAAAGTTTCATTTTGCAAGAGAAGTGAGGGGTTTTGCCCATTGTGTGTGTGTTTTTTTGACTTGTGTGTAGAGTTCTGAGAGTATGAGGCATGTTTTCAGAAAATGTGTTTAAGTAATTGAAAAAAAACTGTAAGCAATATAACACGAGTGGGAGTGGGGCTGGTAGCAGACATTGCCACGGCTGTGGTTCGGCCGCAGACACTCATCACACACACACACACACACATACATTCTACATATATGTAAACCTGTTCAGCAAGTCTAAAAATTCTTGGCATACAGACAATCCTCGCTTGAAGTAAATTTAATCGAAAGAGCAAGAGGGAGTGCCAGGGCGGAGAAGAAGACAAAAGAAGACAAGAAAGGAAAAATAGTTTCTTTTCTATTTTGAGACATGCCAACACCCATAAACAAATGTCCATCGCGTGCGTGTGTGTGTGTGTGTGTGTAGGTGTGTGTGCATCACTTTGAAAAACAGCATTTCTTACATTTGTTCCCTCACTGACACACATTTACCTAGAGTGACTGAGCAGTGAACTAAAGACAGGGATGGTCATTACATGTGGACATATATTGAGGAGAGGGATATATACCTCTATGTAAGTTCATTTCCTCTTCAATACCCCTTGTATAAATACTTTGGCCATACAAAGCCCTTGCAGAAAGAGAGAAAGAGAGAGCAAGAGTGAGAGAGAAAGAGAGATAGAGAGAGATACTTACCTTGGCTTGATCATGACTGCATCAGGGAGCTTCAAAAAACTCGCAGAGCTCTATATGCAATAAAAGTACATTTCTGGACATAAACATACCAATTAGGATTTGGTGCAAAATATTTGACTGTGTAATTCAGTCTATTGCATAGTGAGATATGGGGTCCATTCAGTGAACACAGCCACACTAGATGGGACAAGCATCCTATAGAAGCCCTACATGCAGAATTCTGCCGATTAACCTTAAAAATCCAAAAGAAAACACCAACGAATGCATGTAGGGCAGAATTGGGTAGATTTCCATTGGCTATCAATGTACAAAAAAGAGCTCTAAAATTTCAGATGCATCTTCAAACAGGTCACACAGACATACTGCATTCCATTGCAGCCAAAACCCAAGATCTGAATCCTGAAAAGAGTCCTCTAAGCCAGATTGTACTGAGACTGACTAATTCCTACCTAATACATACTAACAACTTCTCTCAGACATTCCTGATATCTGGAGACATGAAATGAAGGATTATATTATACATTTTACAGTATTGTATAATACCATGTTAGGAATGAAACAAAGTGGTGTAGGAGGGTTAGAAGTTAATAAAGGAAGTGTAGTCTGAAACAAAAACAACATTACAGTCCTTCACTCAAAAGACAGGTGTGAGGCAGGGCTGTAGTCTCAGTCCAACTGTAACTGTAATATCTACATCAATGACTTAGCAGTGCAACAGAGGGAAAAAGAAACTATATATATATATATATATATATAAAAACAAAAATATATTTATATATAATATCTTATATTTCGAAAAAAAATAAATAAATACGTGCACACACACAAAACTTATGGGTAAGCAGACAAAAATGTATTCTGTGCTCCCCCAAATGGTTACATTCCATCTCATCATGACATCTGGAGACATGAAATGAATGATTATATTACAACTTATTATACTTACAAACAAACAATAAAACAACAATAAAATTTGAATTCTGGATGCATCTCCAAAAAACACTACATTTTCATTCATTCAAACACCTGTGTGTGTGTGTGTGTGACTTACTGGTAACAGTGAATGAATTGGTCTGAATGTTGGTGTTGGGTGTGTATGTGTGTGTGTGTGACTTACTGGTAACAGTGAATGAATTGGTCTGAATGTTGGTGTTGGGTGTGTATGTGTGTTTCAATTGCTATTTCACAGTAAATCATTTTTTTCCTGCCAGGTGAGTTTTGTTTCTGTTGGTATAAAAGCCTTTTGCCCTCCATCTGAATCAGTCAGTCTTCCTTTTAGCATCCACAGGTAAGACACTTTACTTGTGTGTGTGTGTGCGTAGGATATGTGGTACAGTATATGTAACTGCACTTTATTTTTACTGCATATAGCCAAAACTGTGGACACAAAATGCCATATTTGAATAGACAGTGACTGCCGTCCATCCTAATCCGAGCAGGGTAATCCCAGAAACTTTCTTTAAGGAGACATTGCAATTGTCTGGTAAACAAAAGAGTAGTGCCCTCTGGTTCCTTCAGGGAAGACCAAGTGGTATTTGATCGAATACAGCCCTATGGAGAAAAATGCTATGCTGCTATGTACTGACTTCTATTTTATGAAAACAAAGGATAGGCTTAAAAAATGAGCAAGTTTTAATGCTTCCTGGTGAGATCTTCAATGAATAATAAAATACAATCGTATAAAACATAATTTCTTTCTTTCATCCTAAAAAACTGATGGACTAAATACAGATCATATTATTATATTCGTGCAGAAGAATAACATGGCTGTAAGACTGCAAAACTATGAGTTTGAATGTTAAAAGAGCTAACACTATTGGCTTAGAATGTTTTAGCCATGTTGTTTTAGCCATGTATGTTTAGTGACAAGACTGACCCTCCCTTCTATTTAAGACATCTCTGGCAATACTGGCAATGTCTGTATGGTGTATGTACTATACACATTCAAGGATTTAATGATTTGTATTTATCAAACTCTATATGCGCACAGGACATACAGAAAGAAAAAAATGCAATATCTCTTCTCCTTGACAGTAATCACAGGTATACATAAACCTAAGGAATACACAATAACTTACACAACAGTAAATATACACAATGCAGTAAATATAGACAGACAGTGAGACAACAGACAATAAAGTAGCTAGTTCCAAACAAATAATACAGTGTGAAATTACAGTGGAACAGTGAAAGGAGAGAGATGTGCCTTAATAAGTTTCCTGGAGCAGGGACACTAGACTACAAGAGTCTTTTTTTGAGTCATGTGCACACTTACTGAACGCTGAAACCCTGCCCGTATGTTGCATGTGCGTGCACACTTACCTTCCACACAGACACACACAGACTCTTGTAATACTGATGATATTGTCAAGTGCATTCCAGGTACTGCTGATCCCCGCCCACAGACTTATAGACTCCGCCCCCCTGCAGAGAAGACCACTATCGTGTTTCAGAACCCCACCCCTGTGACGCAACCGCCAGTGGTGATGATGCAACAGCCAGCCCCACAGGTTGTAACACAGCAGCAACCACAGCCACAAGGTCAGTGGTTGTGTGAGAGAGAGTCTGTCAGTGATCATTTATTTACAGAGGTAGTGTTGTTTGAATTGTCCTTAAAAATGTTAAGAGTAATACTTCTGCCCACACCACTGCACATGCACAGTGATGTTGCAAAACCCTTGGCATACTTTTTTTTTTTGGTAAAGGCCAGTGTGTGCGTGTGCATGTGTCTGAATCATCATTTCATTTACAATGCGACAGTACTAACCAATTAGATTTCTAACAATGTTAGCATTGTTTAGCCACGGTTTGGGGTTGTACATAGCTATTTCTGACAAAGTAAGCATTGTTTTTATAGCAGCTATAGTTGCTTCTCAGAAAGGTAGCATTGTTTTGTGGCAGATACGTATGTGTTTTCGAGAAAGTTAGCATTGCTTTGGGGTGGTTACGCAGTTGTTAAGCATACCTAAGTTTCCAGGGCCCTGTGTTCCCAAAGTCCAAAGTAATTTTCAGTGTGATGTTAACACATGTGTGATATTCTTTATTACCCTTACTCTGCATTTTGTTTTATTACAGACTGTACTTTTTCCATTGTAAGCCTCCTAAAGCCATTCTGAGATATATCTTCAAACGAGACTACAAACACTTCAATGAACAGGCTTTCCTGCATGATGTTTTCCATAGTGATTTGCATTATGTGTGCAATATGACTGGTGTTGAACAAGCTTGTGCCTTTTTTAAATCCACTTTTCTATCTTTAATTAACAAACATGCCCCAATAACGAAATTTAGAATAAGTGGTAAAAACAATCCTTGGTCTAAAGAAGACATTACAATGGCCATTAGGGAAAGGCATAGGGCATGGGCTAAAGCTAAGAAACATAATCCAAATTCTCTTACATGTAACCAGAGAGAAATCTCAGAGAAACAAAACACTGTGAATGATTTTAATGATAATTTTGTAAATGCAGAGGTTATAACTCAAATCAGTATAGCGACAACACATACCACAGATCACAGATGTATTAGGGGTGACCGGGGTTAGATGTCACACGGGTTAGCTGTCAATGTCTATTTAGCAGCCCATATCTTTTGAACACAATGAATTTAAGGCGATTTACAACCCTCCAGACCTACCTGACACTGTAAGCTTACATTATACATTGAAAGAGAATCTATTCATAACACTGTTTTTGAGGGATTCAAATGAAAGCAAAAAATGTGACAACCAACCCCGGTCTTCCCTACATCTAACCCTTGCCTTTTTCATTTTACTTATATCTCCATTTTACAGGTGCGCAAGGCATTAGCAAACATAGATTGTACAAAATCAGCAGGTCCTGATCAAATCAAACCATTTTTCTATAAAACTGCAGCACATTTAATTTCTGATGCCATTGCTGCTATTTTTAATCTCAGTTTAACAAGTGGGTCTATTCCAGAATCAGCAAAGTCAGCTTAAGTACTACCACTTTAAAAAGGGGGTGACCCGTCTATCTTAGATAACTACCAGCCCATTTCCAGATTGTTAGCTAAAGTGTTGGATTCTCTTGTCAATGATCTAATAAAACACTACTTAACTGAAAATAATATATTAAGTTATGCTCAATCAAGCTTCAGGCAAGGTCATAGCACTATAACTGCTGTGACATCTGTTTTGAATGATTTTATGTCTGCCTTAGACTCCTTAGACAAAAAATCTTGTAGTGCAGTTTTTGTTGACTTATTGAAGGCGTTTCATACAGCCATACAATACTGTTAGTTAGACTAAAGACAATAGGTTTTAGTGATTCAGTGTTACTATGGTTCTCTAATTATTTAGTAGGAAGGACACAGTGTGTTTCTACAAAGAATTAACCGTTATCCGTACTTACCATAAAAGCAGGTGTCCCTCAAGGGTCAATCCTTGGCCCTATCTTGCTGTCTTTGTATATTAATGATCTAGATAAAGGCTTAAATCCAGCCAAAGTACCGATGATACCATCTTATACACTACTGGTTCCTCTATGCAAGGGGCCATGGATTCTCTACAAACTGCCTTCATATCCCTTCAAAATACATTGCTGCAGTTAAAACTAGCACTAAACACAAAGAAAACTAAGTATACGATATTCACACGCTCAAAATCATGTCCTGATGGCACTTCCTTGGAGAGGGTTACATCTTATAAATATCTTGGCATTTTGCTTGACCAAAACCTCACATTTGAAGTACACATTAATAATCTTTTAAGAAAGCTAAGGTTTTATTTTCATTTAAAGAAATGTTTTTCATTTTTAACAAGAAAAAGACTGGTACAGAGTACTTTTCTTTCAGTGTTGGACTATGGTGACATAATTTATGTGCATGCACCTTCATGTTTCCTCAAGAAGCTGGATGCAGTTTATCATTCTGCATTGCGGTTTGTAACAGGGGCCCCCTCAAGAACTCACCACTGTGATCTATACTCTAAAGTTCAATTCCCATCTTTACATTTAAGACAAAAATTGCACATTATTTTTTAAAGCTAGGGCATTGTTGGGCAAACGCATTATATCTGTGATCTACTGACTCTCTGGACTTCATCATATAGTACACGTTCCTTACATAAGGAATTATGTACACATTACTACAGTCTTTCAGCCCTCAAACTGAATTAGGAAAAAGAGGCTTTTCATTTTTTGCTCCTCATCTCTGGAATGAGTTGCAGGATACATGGAGTATGGATTCTCTGCCTTCTTTGGAGAGTTTTAAAAGAGTAATTAATACTGTGTACACCGAGGGCTCATTTCCACCAAACACTCTGCGTGTACAGCGCATGCTCGTTGCGTGTATTCAGCCACAATCCCATTGAAAGTTATAGGCACAGCTATACAATTCATGTCAACTGTGCTATCAATGCATGTATTGACACAGGGAATACCTCAAAAACCTCGCGACTTTCTGCAAAATATTACCACTCGATTACAACTGCATGAAACAAACGCTGGAAAGCTATCAATATTGGCCTTATCATATCAGATCTGCACTACAAGGGCATTGACTAGCCTACATAATCACAGAAACTGAAATACCTGTGAAGTTGTCACGCTGTCCAGTCAAACATGTTGTAGGTATAATAGTGGTGAAGGTTTTATGTTCTTAATAGGAAGAAGCAAGATTTTGCTGAAGATTTCTTCTTTGGAGTATTGTCAATGCAAGAAGAGCCTCAATCAGTCTTCTGTCAACTACTCGAGCTATAAAAAATAGTAACCTCTTTCTTGTCATTCAGTGTTTTCTATTTGGTTTGATAAATCTGAGGTCAATAAACCACTGGGCAAAATTGAGGTCCATAAGTCACTACATTTAATAAATACATTTATTTATCTGAGGTAGGAAAAAGTGACTGTTGCCAAAGAGGCAGAGTTTATCGTAACTTTATGGAAGGGGTTAAAAATAAGTTTGCTTTTTTGTCCCGGGAGTGAATAAAGGCTTTGACAAAAATCAGCCTACATGATTTAGAACAATGTCAAATATTCCATTTGTCTTATCGAAGTGCCAAGTTGTACTATTTGTGCAGCTATGCTTTCTAAACAATGTTTAACATAAGGAAATAAAACCAGAGAAACACATATATTAAGCATTCTTTAGTTAGATATGAATGGGAGTCAATGGAAGGTCCTCACAAGTTGCAGAAAGATAGAGAGAGAGACAAAGACAGAGAAAGAATCTGTTTCTGTTTAGTTGTGTGTGTGCGTGTGTATGCATTTGTGTGTGCGAGTCTGTGAGTCTGTGCGTGTGTGCGCTGTCCATGTGTGTATAGATGGTATTTTTCTGTAATCTCTGATTACAGTATGGAAGATGTACTTCTATGTAAGTCTACAGGTTTATTTCCTGTTCATAATACCCTGTATGAATGCCCATTGTCATGCTGCTAAAGCATGATGTGTTAAGTTTAAGAGGAGAGAGAGGGAGAGAGCACTTGAATCCAAAATCGAAACAAATCTGATAATATTAGGAGACATTGCTAAAAACAGCACGCCTGAATTAAAAACAGCAATATTCCGTCTCACCTTCCTGCTATCTGGAGGCATGAAATGAAGGATTATATTAAAAGTTAATAAAGGAAGTGTAGTCTGAAACAAAAACAACATTACAGTCCTTTACTTAAAAGACAGGTGTGAGGCAGGGCTGTAGTCTCAGTCCAACGCTGTTGAATATCTACATCAGTGAGTTAGTGGTGCAACAGAAACAGTTTCCAACAGGAAAAAGGACAAAAACCAAAAGTGCCAAGTTGTACTATTTTTAAAGTGAGAGATCAACGAGAAACATGGCTATGTGCACTTAAAGACATTGGCCAGGTGCATTTAAAGATGGGGCTGGCAGCTGGATTCCTGCTCACGTGCTGTACATGTCTGGTGGAAATGCTCATACGCTTAGAATACGCTCACGCGCTGTAAACGGCTACGCGCTGTACACGGTCAAGTCAGTGGAAATGAGCCCTGAAGAATGTCATTGTTTTTGTTACCTTACAAAGTCTCAGTTGCTACTGTGTTTTGCATATATGTATTATTTTTTTTACTTTTTATTATGTGTTAATGTGTTTGTCTGTGTATGGAACTATTTGTTTGGCTGCCATTTTGACCAGAACTCCCTGGCAGAAGAGACGCTCAGTCTCAATGGGACAATCCTAGCTAAATAAAAAATGTCCTTTATAGAGCCAGGAACACAGGACCCTATTTATCCCGATCCCATTAGCTACCATATAAAATAAAGCAACTTAAGACCATAGGGCTGACCCCGTTGTCTCTGATATGTAGCTTGTCAAAACATGTAGCTTGTTTGACAAAATGAACATTATTTCACAGTTATTGCCAGCGCCAAACTGGGTGGCAAGCCAACCATCACTGCCTGTAACAACTGCAGACAGCGCATGGAGACCAGAGTCATCTACAAGTCTGGCTGCTTTGCATGGGCTATGGCCATCTTACTCTGCTTCCTTGGGTAAGCAAATAATGTGTGTGTGTGTGTGTGTGTATGTGTGTAAAAAAGAGAGAGAGAAAGTTTAATTAAATGTATTATGGACTTTTCTCCTCTCTGTCTCTCTCTTCCAGGTTGTTCTTTGGTCCCTGTCTCATCCCCTTCTTCTGGAGTAAATGCAAGGATGCTCACCACTACTGCACATTGTGTAATACCAAGCTGTGTGTACACAAGCCCTGCTGTTAATGATGCTGTCTGCTTACACACACACACACACACGCACAAAAACAGCAAAGTGTGTGTCATAGGCCAATGTGTAATAGTACTACTCAAACACACCAGCACCCCCAACACCACACATACAATGTCACTATGTAGCTTTTGTTTTCTCTTACCATTGTAAACTTCTTGAATTAGGCCACAAGTATTGTTATGTGTTCACAGCCTATTACTGTAATAAATCATACTAAAATTCTTATAGTGGCTCTCAAGCGCAAGGAAATACAAGTGGTGTCTGCATCTATGTCTGTTTTGTGTATCACCCGGTCTACTGGCAAGGAATGCTGTGAAGTGCAATTTACAACAACAGATTAAAAAATACAACAGCAGATCAAAAAACGGCAAAGGCAAATCATAAAACACAACAACGAATTAGAAATCACAACAAATCAGAAAACACAACATTACAGAAAACACTACTACAGTAGCATTGTTAAACTGACAAAAATAGAACGTTTAAATCGGATATGAGAAGGGGTTAGCAAAAGCGGCTAAAAGTTACCCGAAATTTTAAAATAAAAGTACCGCGATTTACATGGATCTAACATTTTGCTGTTTTAGAATGAGAAATTAAGGTTTATGGTGGAAATTTTCCAGGTTGTTCATGAGAAATTCTCAATGCAATAAAAATAGAGCTATCTTTTTCAGGGAGAAAGTATATACAGTATATTTATCTACCTTTGCATAAAAAAAAAAAATGATAAAAAAAATGTGAATGAAATCCTCACAACATGAACTTTCACATGATATATGATTTATGCACCCATTATGTGGCAACTGCACCATACACACTAGACACAAATGGAGTGAACACATGACTTTCAAATAGCCTAACTAAGAAAACGAAATATGGATTCAGTCTCTTTTCTTATCCCTCATCAACTCACTTGACCTACAGCTGGTTAGCAGCCCCCCGAATCACAAAAATGGTAATCAACTGGACTTAATCCTGACTAAAAACTGCAAGGCTGACGATGTAATGGTCACACCATTACATACATCAGACCACTTTTTCATCCGCTTCATGGTTTCCCTCTCGGAATTACCCTCCACTCCCCCACCCATAGTAACCTTCCGTCGCAACCTTCGCAACTTGTCTACTACCCACTTTGCCTCTGCTGTTGCCTCTGCCTTACCCCCTGCCAACACCTTCTCTCTACTAGAGGTCGAGGCTGCCACACAATCCCTCTGCTCTACACTGACCTCCTGCCTGGATACCCTGTGTCCCCTTTCCACCAAACCCGCACGCTCTACCCAGCCCCGCCCCTGGCTGACAGATACCATCCGCTCCTTGCGCACCACCCTCAGAGCTGCAGAACGAAAATGGCACAAATCCAGCGATCTGGAAGACCTAGAGACCTTCCAATCTCTTCTAGCGTCATTCTCCTCCTCGGTTACGACTGCTTAAACAGCTTACTACAACAATAAAATCAGCAACACCACTGACACCCGGAAACTCTTCTGTGCCTTCAAATCGCTGATCAACCCCCCTCCCCCGCCTCCTGCCACCAATCTAACTGCTAATACTTTTGCCTCCTTCTTTACAGAAAAAGTAGCAGCTATCAGCAATCAATTCTGCGACCCACCCGGCCTCAAACTGCAACCTCCCACGATCTACGATGCAACACTCTCCTCATTCACCCCTCTCTCCGAAAGCGACGTCTTCAAACTCATCACTGGAAGCCGTCCTACCACCTGCCCACTAGACCCCGTCCCCTCGAATCTGCTGCAAGCCATCGCCCCAACAGTAGTCCCATCGATCACGTCCGTGATGAATGCTTCGCTATCATCAGGTATAGTACCAGCCGCCTT
This sequence comes from Coilia nasus, assembly GCA_027475355.1. NCBI lineage: Eukaryota > Metazoa > Chordata > Actinopteri > Clupeiformes > Engraulidae > Coilia > Coilia nasus. The sequence continues at coordinate 30,546,458 of CM050206.1, forward strand.
CAAACAGGCTAGGGTCACACCACTGCTCAAAAAGACCACACTCAACCCCGCCCAGGTGGAGAACTATCGGCCGGTCTCACTGCTTCCCTTCCTTTCGAAAGCCATCGAGAGGGCGGTCTCTAAGCAGGTAGTTAATTTCCTCACCCAGAATGACCTACTTGACCCGAAGCAGTCTGGCTTTAGAAGCGGCCACTCCACTGAAACAGCACTGCTTTCCGTCACAGAAGCCCTCAGAGTAGCCAGAACTGAAGGTCAGTCATCAGTACTTATCCTACTCGACTTATCGGCAGCCTTCGATACAGTCAACCACAGCATACTGCTAACTACACTCTCACACATAGGCATCACAGGCATAGCACACTCCTGGTTTACATCCTACCTCACTGGACGCTCCTTTGAAGTGTCTTGGCAAGGACAACTGTCATCAACTCACACTCTCTCCACAGGTGTTCCCCAAGGGTCGGTGCTGGGCCCCCTTCTCTTCGCTATCTACACCACCTCGCTGGGCCGCATCATCCGCTCACACGGCTTCTCCCATCACTGCTATGCTGATGATACACAGCTGTACTTGTCGTTTCGACCAGATGACACCACAGTCTCTGCACGCATCTCTGCCTGTCTCTCCGCATGGATGAAGGAACACCACCTCCAGCTCAATCTGTCTAAGACTGAACTCCTGGTGATCCCAGCCCAGGAGTCAATCCACCATGATATCAGCCTGAATATGGACAGTCACGATTGCTCTGAACAAGGTTGCTAAAAACCTCGGCGTCGTGATTGATGACCGGCTATCTTTTTCTGACCACATTGCCTCCGTAGCGCGGTCATGCCGTTATGCGCTATACAACATTAGAAAAATCAGACCGTACCTGACCCAATATGCTACTCAGCTTCTGGTTCAGGCTATGGTCATCTCTCGCCTCGACTATTGCAACACCCTTCTGGTTGGCCTTCCTGCTTGTGCAATCAAACCATTGCAAATGGTTCAGAATGCAGCAGCACGACTGGTTCAATCAACCCAAAAAGTCGCATGTCACTCCTCTCTTCATCAACCTGCATTGGCTCCCGGTGGCTGCCAGAATTCAACACAAAGCTTTGACTCTAGCCTACAAAGTCACTTCTGGATCCGCCCCCACCTATCTCCACGTCATACTGAATGCTTACATCCCGTCCAGAATGCTGCGATCCTCCAATACGAACCGCCTGGCCGTACCCTCTCCCAAGACAAAGCGAGGTCACTCTAAACTTTTCTCGGTTGTTGTCCCTCAGTTGTGGAACAACCTACCAGTCCCTACAAGAGCAGCAACTTCCCTCTCGACCTTCAAAAAGCTTGTGAAGACCCTTCTTTTCCGAGACTGCTTAACAAAACCAAATTCTACTAACCATCTCTTTACATAGGTACCTTCAATGTTCTCTACACATCTGTTTGCTATTATGTCCTCCTTTTGTAAGTCGCTTTGGATAAAAGCGTCTGCTAAGTGTAATGTAATGTAATGTAATGTCTCTTAAGATAAAGGTAAGATCAACATAGTAAAGAACACTTTGAAAGAGTTTGTGAACCATAGAGAAGGTGTATCTAGGTAAGGTATACAGTATCTTTGGATGAATGTTATCGGGAAATCATAGGGAATCGAACCTTTGGCCACAAGTCCAACGCCTTAACCGCTAGCCGACTGCCCTGTGATTCATGATGATTCTTTGCCCTGTGAAAGTTCACTGTAGACCTAATGCAAATTTTTGTTACTGGTATGGTCATCAGCTGGTCATTTTGTGTCATGTCAGACAGAATGCAGAAAATGGAAATAAAATGATTAAAAACGTAACATAAGTATAGATAAGCATAAGCATAGAAGTGATACACACTGTATTTTTTGTGTTCAGGGCTGCAGAACAAACTTTTAATTGGAGAACATATAGTCTCCCATGCCAAACAGCACAAAGTTAAATTTCATAGCCTACAGCACATGCAAACATCCTTGGGTCTGTGTTAATAAAAACGTGAACGACCTCAGATGAGCTTGTTACTCAGCACAGTTATTACAACTTTTACCTTTGCTCCACTTTACATCAGCAGACCGTTAGGAAATTGCATGATCTGAGATTTGTTATGCTCTGCTTTATTGTAATTAAACTGCCACATGTCAACAAATAAAAAGGACAAAACTGTCACAACGTAGCCAGACTTCTGATGCTGTAGGTGACTAAGACATGTTTGTAATGTGTAGCCTATTTTATTTTTGCTAATGAAGTCTGCTATTTATAATATTCGCTGTCCTAAAATATTAAACACTAGCACAGATGTCTGTACAGTCAAAGTTTTGATTTCTGTCGATAAATCAATTTCAGGAGGACGTTTCATTGTACTTTTATATAACAACATATTCTGCCGATTTCAGACTGACCAGACCTCTTATTTTCACCAAAAAAGCGTTAAATCCACTAACTTAAAGGAACTTGACCCTCAGCATTGTCAGGATTCGACATGTTTCTTTTTTTTCTTCAAATTATGTTCTGTCCAGTCATATGAGAGCTGTCATAATTATGTATGCTACAGTAACAGATTTACACTCAGGGTTGGGCATGCCAGACACCTGAGATTGAAGTCCCACCATACTTTGCCTCTACTTGTGCACTTAAAACAGGCAATTAATAATCACTAATGCTCATCAAAATGGATAAATTGTTGTGATAATTAAAATCAGAAGGCTTAGCAAATAGCTGAAAGAAATACATCTCAACACTGCTACTGTTGTGTAGTGCACGATGAAAAATGAACACATTTGCAGTCTTTAGGATTTTACGAATGCACCCATGTTTTTTTTGCAAGTTGCACTCCTGCGGATCTGGTGAGATATGGCCAAGGGCTGGATGTGAGCCTGAGTTACTGTGTGTGTGTGTGTGTGTGTGTGTGTGTGTTTGTACGCATGGGTACGGGTGTGTGTTTGTGTGTGCATTTGTGGATGCATACAGAGGGAGTTTCTGCTGTGAGCTCTGCCTAGGAGTGGGACACTTTGAGGAGAGAGATTGACAGTGATGGGATTCCAATGTATGCATCAACCCCGTGGCTGACACGACACAGAGCAGCAGGAGCTTCAAGAGAATATCTGCTGGCTATATTCCATCAGATGAACTCGGGCGCTAGACTAGCTACTTCCATATGTGCACATATTACAGAAATCTCCCAGTCTCTGTCCTCTCTCCCTCCCTCTCTCCTTTTCCCTATACCTTTTTCTTCCTCCCTCCGCTCCTCCTTTTCGCTATACCTCTCTTTCCCTCCCTCCCTCTTTTTCTATTAGTCTTCCTATCTCCATCCCTCCTCTTTCTTTCTATACCGCTCCCCGCAACTTCCAACTATGTGTTATATATTATATTATTCACGCATTGTAAGAGATGCCTGTGCATGTTCAACTATATATGTAGTGTGTGTGTGTGTGGGTGGGAGAGTGTAGACGTTACACAACTCAACAATCTCATTGCTGTATACTACCACATACATGCTCTAACATTAACCATAATCTGTGACATGTGCTTGCTGTTGGATCCTTGTGATAACTGAAGTGTGGTAGCAGAATAGGCAGGCAACACCCCGAACAGATATCATCTATAACTCAGCTGCTTCTTAGCCATTTTACAGCCAGATCTCATCGAAATTCTATCAGAAGGGTCTTTAAGGATAACGCCTTAAAGGATAACCACAACAGTTCGGTGACATGTCATTTCTCCGAAGCTCCTTTTTTCTGACCTCTCAATAATCCGACAATTTCCCTTTGATCCTACAGCCCAATAGTTTGACATCTCTTTGTTTGGAAAAAATGAAAAGCCTTTGTTCCAACCAAAGGCTATTTTGGATTACCTCCTTCACCTCTTAATGTAAAATCAGAATCAATAATGACAAGCCAAATTACTGTTATTCTAGGACAAATTCTGAGGCTGAAGCAGGAGCCTACAAAACAATTGTTAATAATATAATAATAATAATAATAATAATAATAATAATAATAAACTTTCCTTGTATAGCACAATTCATACATACAAGATTTACAGTTTAGCAGGGTCGTCACAGGACAACATTTCTTGCAGTCCAGTGGCGCCAGAGCAGATGAATACAGTAGCAAACTGACTCTTGCGTGAACACGGGTAGACAGTCCTTGTAGGCCCTAGTCAGCAGTCTTTGTAGTCCAGAGGCGCCAGAACTATGCAATGCCCCGTTGATGCGGGCTCTTATGTGAACATAGGTCAACAGTTCTTGCAAACCAGAGGCGTTTGAAGGGCCTTTGATCTGGGCAGGGGAGTCTGACTGAAGGGACTTTGGTCCGAGTAGTTAGGTATAGGCAAGGTTGAATAGGCAGGTCTTTAGCTGTCGTTTGAAGACGTCGATGGATTCTGCTTCTATGATGTGCTGTGGTAGGGCATTCCATCTCTTTGGGGCGTAGTATGAGTAGTATGAGGCTGATTCCCTGATCCTTTTGGGTGGTGCGTCTAGAATCCGCAAGAGACCGGCATCAGCGGATCTAAGGGCTCGTGCAGGGCTATAAGAAGATAATGCGTAATATAGCATGGGGCAAGGCCATTTACAGCTTTGAATACTAGTAGTAGTACTTTGAAGTCAATTCTGTAAGATATGGGTAGCCAGTGCAGTTCAGCCAGTACAGGAGTAATGTGCTCCATCTTTCTTGTTTTTGTTAGTAATCTTGCAGACCTAGGCTAGTTACCTGTTCTCTGACATGTTGGTTTAGGTTACCTAGACTGGGGAGGAGAGCTTCACGTTTGTCTTTAAGGGCAATAAGTAGTAGTTCAGTTTTGTTTTCGTTTAATTGTAGAAAGTTATTGCTTATCCAATACGTGACAGCTGACAAACAGGAGGTTAAAGACTGTAGAGCTGTGGTTTTGTTTGGCTCAACTGAGATATAAAGTTGTGTATCATCGGCATAACTATGAAAGTCTATATTATGTTTTTTTAATAATGTTGCCCAGCGGTAGCATGTATAATGAGAAAAGGAGGGGGCCAAGACAGCTGCCTTGAGCAACACCGAAGGGTACGTCGTGATTTTTAGATACATGATCTCCTATGTATCTCCTAGTATAGAATTGTCTTCCGGTGATGTATGACTCAGGCCATTTTAGTACATGGCCTGAGAGGCCCACCCAAGTTTTTCGACGATGTAGTAGTATGTTGTGGTCGATTGTTTCAAAGGTGGCACTTAGGTCCAAGAGGACCAGGGCAGAGACTTTGTCTGTGGCTGTACTGAGTCTGAGGTCGCTTACTATTTTGGTTAAGGCAGTCTCTGTACTATGATTTGCTCTAAAGCCTGACTGGAATTTTTCTGAGATGGAATTGGTTGAGCTGTATAAAGATAGCCTTTTCAAATATTTTGCTTATAAATGGGAGGTTGGAGATCGGTCTATAGTTATTATGACCGCCGCTAGCAAAGGTAGCGAAAGCGGTCATTATAGTGTTGCCGCAACTCCCCCCCCTTTTTTTTTTTTTACAGATTTTTCGTCAATGATTCCCGGGACACTGTGCCAGTGTCCGTCAAAGAGGGGGAAAAAAGTTTTTGCTGAATAACTCAGTGAACGTTTCACCCAACAACATGACATTTTTGTGATATGTTGGTGTTACAGAGATGTATCAACCCAGCCCACAAACACTCACTTGAAGCGTAGCTCCACCTAGTGATAAGGGTAAATGCAAAAATTGGGATTTTGAGTTGCCAATATGTCGGACCGAGAAGGTGGGAACTACACAAAATATGTCATGCACCATCAGCACAAAGACCAGCACGTGCCATACAATTTGGTCCATAGGGGGAGCTGTAATTGTACAAAATGTCATTTTGCCTATTATCTAGAGAATGCTAACGTTCACAACCAATTCGTTTCTATCGTAAAATCTGATGACCCTCATTCATTGATAACTCTGGTCGACGCCCACTTCCAACGAAAACAATTTACATGAAATTTCAACACTGCGAAAACGAATCCAGACGAACTCGTCATAGGCCGTTGGTGTTGTAGGGGGCGCTGTAATTGTATAAAATCTCATTTCGCCTATTTCTTTCAGAAATCACTCCTACACACTACTCAAACACACATAATGTCATTCATTCAAAACCCACATCCATGCCCATTTCCAGGAAATCATTTCCACACAATTTCTCACCTCACAACACTGCTCTATCACATATTCATCATACCAACAGTTCCCACATTTCAATACACTGCGGCAGTCATACCATGTAACGCTATGCGGTACATCTAGTTTTTCATAAGGAAAATGGGCATACTGTAGGGTCAAGGCTGCATGTTGACTGCTTGCTATGTTTAACAAGTTTATAGAGTTCATCTTCTGTAATGGCGCTAAAATTCTGTAGGGTCGGTGGTTCCCTGCTAGGGGCATCATGGAGATAGTTAGGGTCTCGAGTGATTTCTGCTCTAATGGCTAGTATTTTTTTCGTGAAGAATTCTGCAAACTCCTCGCATTTTGGAGTGGTGGCTAAACTAAGCATCTCACAAACTGGCGCAGGATTTAGTACTTTTTCAATTGTAGAGAATAATACTCTTGTGTTTTAGTGATTGTTGCCGCAAGCCATTCCAGCTAACGAATTTTCTGAGAATAATAATAATAATAATAATAAGTAAACCATGCATAATTGATACCAATAAGGTTTCCATGTATTTTAGAAAAGCGCACTCATTGAATGAATTAAAGCGACCTTGAGCCACTGGGATGTCAAACTGTCACAACTGTCACTAAACTTCAAACTGTTGAGGTTAGCAATGCACGAGGCTGCCTAAAATAAACTCAAATTGTTGATTCTGATTTTACATTAAGAGGTGAAGGAGGTGATCCAAAATAGCCTTTGGTCAGAACATTGAGCTGTTGGAAAAAAGGGTTTAATTTGTTCGAAACAAAGAGATGTCGAACTATTGTGCTGTAGGATCAAAGGGAAATTGTCATAGTATTGAGAGGTCAGAACAAAGAAACTTTGAAGAAACAGGCAGTTCCTGACAGTTCAGTTACGTCACAAGTAGAGGTGGAACACTCACTGTGTGCACATGGACGAGTTGAATCTGATTGGAAACGGATTGGGATCGTATCGAATTCATGTGCACAGGCGAAAGATCGTATAGGGATTGGTTTTGCGAATCCGATTGCAACCCCTGGTTTAAGCTGATGTTAATCCGCTTGATGCCGCCTTGTGCACGGGATTGGATTGGATTCACATACTGCGCATGCACTGGAATTTTCTACCGGGATTTCACCCAGAAGTGGAAGCAGGTGCCACTTCTTTGCTGCAGCAGCTCTTAACAAGTAATTCTCGTTGTCCTTGTTTGCTTGTAATATCAAATGCCGACGGCACAGTTCGTGTCATATCAAGGAAACCAAAAACGCTGTTTGGTCGTTCATACGGACTTCCAAACAAAGGAAAATGCACAACATGTATGCAAATGCTGCTCTGTCAACACCACTTGTTCACAGGAATACAGCGCCACCTAGCGTAGCGGAAACGGCCAGATCTCTGACCATTATCCGATTACACAAACTCCATGTGCACTTGGATTTTGGGACAGACCACCCGTTGTGTAGCAACACCCAATCCAATCCTAATTCAATCCTACCATGTGCACGTAGTGACTGTTTTTTTATGGCTGATGAAAAAATTGATATTTCAGGAAGCAGGGTCAGCCGATGGCCGATACAAGTTGCCGACTGTTTGGGGCTGATATAAGTCACTGATTTTTTTATATCTGCATGTGTTTCCTCTTTATTTGCATGCTTAAAAGACACTCTTTCAATACTAGGAAGAATGTGCCCCAAACTACATTTGGGTCCGTTCTAATTGACATTCCCTGCTTAAAACTAAATGCCTCGAATATGGAGACAAAACAAAGATGTTGCAACGAAGAATCTTATTCCTACCATGTTCCTGGTGATACACACAGAGGTTTCACTAGTTTGCCCAGGGGTATGCTTTGCTGTCTAAAAGTGCATGTTTGGGTTGGTAGCAGACCTTGGTCTGGGAATGCCTTTAATGATGGTGATGTCTTCAGTGATGGAGAGTGATGTCTGCTTGCATTGCCTGTGTTAATAATGGGAATGAGAGTGTAGAGGCACTAGTGAAGCAGGGAATAAGGGGAGCAGGGTTCATACACTTTTTCACCAGTTTTTTTTCCATGACTTTTCCATGACTTTTCCAAAACTTTTCACAGAATACCCATAACCAAAATTGTCGTAGTGCACATCGACACAACGACCCCCCCCCCCCCCCCCCACACACACACACACACATAATTTATGTGTGGAAGCATTTTCCTTGTATTGCTCATTTCCGTATAGGAAATATTTTTTGGTGCGGAGAAACACAGCCTACGCACAACAAGGACCGTCAGTAGGCTACGCTGAGTTGCTGGAGACGTGGGGGCTCCCACTGGCGGTCCTTGGTGTGCGTTGGCTGTGTTTCTCCGCACCAAAAAATATTTCCTATACGGAAATGAGCAATACAAGGAAAATGCTTCCACACACCAGGAAAATGCTTCCACACACTTATTTAGGTCTGGGGAGTGTGGGGGAGACACTAAATTACCAAAACCAAAATAACAAACAATAATACATGATTTAAGTTTTAGAAAGACCAAAAGGACATTTATTTTTAATAAATACCTTACAAAAGCTAATAAACAAGAATAAGTTCTTTGGTAAATACCATAAACATTTACAGACATATCAGGAACATCATTACAATAATAATCAGATAACAAAAGTTGAACAGTTGAACAAAAGATCTGAACTGTCAACACCACCCATGTTTTTTATTATAGTCATTATAGCATGTCCCATGACATATCTTTCCTTACTAATCTATGTACCTATGTAGGCTATAGTTATTTACATTGAGGAAATTAGACAGGCACGTGACTGCACATAGGTGTGTCCACTCGGCCACTAAAAGACCTCCCACTATGTGACAGAATCTCATGTCTCCACATCCTAACCTTCATTCCCACCTCTTCACATGTTTAAAATCATTTTAAAATTGCTCTTTATCTTTTTTAGGCCTATGGGATGACAGGGTATAGATGTAAATTCATTTGATGGCCCTTGGTATGTCTGAGTAGGACTGAAACACAATCAGAGACGCACTCTGGACCATAAGACATAGGACACAGGACCTGTTAAGGAATGGCTAACCAAATCCAAAAAAGTGAAATATTTATGAGAATGGTAATGGTAATGTATATATAAATATAAACTCACCATGACTACTGTTATTAGGCTATACTAGAACAAGTACTCGTGTACACACAGGAATGTGCACATGCAGGCGCGCGCACACAAAAAGACACAGAAACACAAATCTAGCTAAGGATGATGGTGGATCACTCTCCACCTCCTTATCACCCAACAGCTGCCTGTCCAAGAAGTCCTCCTCCTCTACATCTATGCCTTCATGGTCCGCCAAGTTGGGATCCACAATGACATTGCACTCAACCTCTGCCTCCTTTCCGTGCAGATGGAAGACTGGCTCTTCTCTCCACACATCTAAGAAAAACAAACAAAACACATAACTTTGAGTGACCTGTCTTACTTCTCTGCACATCACACATAACTTTGATTTACCTGTCTTATGTCTCTGCATATCACATCCATTTATTGACAATCACTTGCCAAGACCATTTTTTACCAAAATGTTGGTGCACTAAAGGACTGAACAGTTGCTCTCACCTGTTTGTTTTGTGTTAACAATTAAGTATGTATAGGAATAAACAATATGGCAAACATGACTGATAAAAACTTGACCAAAGAAACCTGACACAAATACCATAATATAACCAAATAAGACTTTCATGCTACTGTATAGGCTAAATGAGATTGCGCAGCTGAGTAAATGCAAGGAGGACGAGAGATGCGTCATGTTAGTGAGCTATAAATTATCTCTAATAGCCATCACTTTAGCTAGCAAATCGACAACATACAACCTAACTAGTAATTAGACACAACTGTGAAATGTTTACTGTGATCCTTACATTCACATGGACAACATATGGTAAAAAACAAACTATGTGCTCTCAACAGCTCGGATTTTTCGTGGCAACTAGCACGCAAAGCAGGTAGATTCACTAACAGACTAGCCATCAAGCTAACCATATATGACATGTGAAGCCACCATTGTCTGACACATTTCGACTGAATCACTTATTATGTTTAACATATAATCCTGAACATTACATATTATAAGCCTGTAGGTGAATATATGTTTGAGAGCGAAGTTCACAAATTAGTAGAACCGATCATGCATGTAGCGTAGCTGCAGTAGATTTGGAAGGTAAAGCTAGTTTGCTATGAAACTACTGACAGGCTATTTCGTACAAAATTCAAAGAATCTCAAAAATATGTATCCTAGTGGTAACTATAGCCTGTCCTACACTTGTCAGTCATACGAAATTTCACATTCAAAAGCCTACAAAAAACGAAAATGAGTAATGACAACGAACTACAGTTTGCTGCTTGTTTATTTACCTACACAGCCTGCTGATATGACCACTCGCGGTCATATAATCAAACTATGAAAAATGAGTAAGTACTGCCGTTTTTCAAGTAATAAACAATCGAACCATATTTGAATGGGCCGTCGCCAATGACCAAGCGGAAGGGCACGACTCAAACACAGGGATTAACACTGCTGTTAATTTAACCTGCATGACATAGATCATCACATCAGTGTTACAGCTAAATCCATACACCAAACATCCGTCACAAAACCATCCCCCTTCTCTGATCAGCACTGAACTCCCATTTGATTTCAGTCAACGTAAAATAAAATAAATTCAGATGACGGAAATCCGTCACAGCGACTATTCAGATGACGGAAATCCGTCATAGTGACGGAAAACTTTAATCCATGCTAAATGTGTTGGCGATGTCGGAGTCGGGAAACATGCATTGAAAAAGGTCCAAGATGCCCTCATTCCCGTTGTATGAGTGGTGTTTCGCAACGGTGTGAACAATCCACAACACCTCTGCTTTCATCGTTGGTGTGGACCCAAAAGCTGTGCGCAGATCCACTGTGGCTGTTGCGGTCGTAGCTGGAGAGGTTTCAGCACTAGCGCCTGGTTCGTTAAAATTAGCTGCTTCGGGCACATTAGCAGCTAGCTCCCCAACCTTATCTCCTCCTGTCGCTTGAAAGACGGCAGCAATGGAAGGGTTTTCTTCTTTTATCTTCATATATTTAATGTGCTTGAATGACTTGACATGAGACTCTAACGCCTTCAGTCCCATTGTGCCGAGCTGAATTTTTTTTCTGCACACGGTGGAAAAAGCCTCAAACACACTGCCTCCTGGCTTTAACCAATGACGAAAACATTGTTCATCCAGCCACGCTTCATTAAACTTACATTTCCCCATAACCACAGCATGAGATAGGTAGCCAACGTACAAATGTAAACAAAAAATAAACGAATATAACGCAAAGCAATGAAAACCGTCTCTGGTCCCACCTTCCTGACTGTGCTGGTCGCGTTGGTTCCCGCCGCTCTTCATTCAGGCCAAAGATTCGACCGTTTTTGTTCAGGATACGTCAGAGCCTTCTTTTAAACAGTGCCACAACGTTCTCTGGACTCTGGCTACGTTATTTAACCAAACACTGGTGGTTGACGAATGAAAATTTTGAGGCGCAAAGCGACACAGAGAAATTACAAACTGCGCAAAATTTAAGACCTAGATATAAAAATTCAAGTCTTTTTAAGGCATTATTTTTAAATTCATAAATTCAATGCTTTTAAGACTTTTTAAGATCCCGCGGGAACCCTGTTATACAGCTGAGCCATTGATGCCAAAAGCCTCATGAGGACTTGCATATAAACCACTTCAGTGACAATCACATAATTGGGGAATGGATTACAATTGGTTAATTAAGCAATATAACACGAGTGGGAGTGGGGCTGGTAGCAGACATTGCCACGGCTGTGGTTCGGCCGCAGACACTCATCACACACACACACACAAACACGCATACATTCTACTCTACACGTGTTGAAAATAACTCAACTTGTGTTGTTTTTTAACACATCTCTATGTCCAGATTGGGACAACAGAACTTTTGTTGATTTTAACACATTATGTGTGTTACCATATTCAACACAACTTTTGTGTAACTTGTGTAACAAGTTTTTGTGTTACTTTTTATGTTATATCAACACATGTTGTGTAACTGTACCTACTAGCATATGATTAGAAAAAAAAATACAACCAAATTAAAGATTACAATTTGACATGAATTTTATTATTCAATCACACATATCCAAGAATTGCCAATACTTTAAATATATACGTAAATTAATAAAATACATAAAATGTCGCCATGTAATACAATTAACTCATTCGATGCCAATGACGCGAAAACGCGTCTTTTACGATAGTAACGCCCAGCGCCCAGACGCGTTATCGAGTCAATTTCGTTTTTTTACAGGGGAGGTGGGGTAATCATCTGATCTAGCTTGTGTAAAAAAATCAAAGTTGTAATCACAAGGGAACCCATTCTGTGGGTAGTAGTAAGTCTACAACTAGTTAAAAAAAGCTATCTAATTGATGTAAACAGCCTAGACACTGGACCTGGCTTGCTCAATTGCTCGCAGTTTTGCACACTGCTAGCTTGATCAAAATAAATCCTGTCAGCACGTATGTTGAAGCTACTGTTTTCCTAGCAACATCTCACGTTTAGCTTCTGCAAGCCACCAATAGATTAATTTCACTTTAGGTAATGCATAACGAGCAGCCTGTCGCGCTGTTTCATAGATAGCTACACCTGCACTTGACTGACCCGTCTGCACCGACAGCAAGTCACTGACGACCCAGCTCTCTACATTTGGTAAAGCGCACGGATTCACTGCACTCTCCCAACATCATAATTTCCTGTGCTATCATTCTCATGTGTTAATCTAGTTGTTCTGTGTGCGGATCCTGTGGAATACGATGTTATTTTGCTCTGAAGGCGTTGTATATTTAGTTCGGTTCCGGTTTGCCTATCCTCTGCCTGAGCCAAGTTCCCACACTAAAATGTTACAATGTTTTATATCGTGTTTGGTGACGTTCAGAAATATTACATTTGCAAGCATGGAGCAGTAGTCTAATTGCATAGCTTACTCCGATACTAGATGTATGGACCGGTATTTTAGATCGTGTTTATAGGTCTTCTCTGCTGCACACATGCATACACACACACGCACACACAGGGGGAGAGCTAGAAGCACTACAGTTATACATAGTACAGTTATAACATACATAGTATAGTTATACAAGTACAGTTATAACATAGTGTGCTGTACATAAATAGCTGCTAGAAAGTCTAATTTTTGCCTTTGAAATGTTTACGCACAAAGTGTTTCCCATGAAGTGTTGCTTTTAGCTGTGCTTCAAAGAATCTATGAAATGTGTCTACATGGTTTTATAAATAAATTTGTATTTTTTAAATTTATAAATAATGTTGCCAGCGTTATTTTTGGTGCAGTATACAATGGGATCACTTTTCATAATGTTTGAGATGTCTCTGAAGCAAAAACAATTGTAATCAAAGACATTTTCTGCTTGAAATGTTGCTCGTTACAAAAAGCCATTTTTCTCAGTATTTTGGTCAGAAATCAGCATTTTTAGTTAAACCCACCCATGTTCTCCAGACAATTGCTAAGGAATGGAAAGAGGTACAAACAAAAAAAAAATTCTGACGATACAGGAAAGTCTGGAGTTTCTTTTGGTATGTTTTTTGTTGACACAGACATAGAACTCAATTTTCTGTGGGTCTTGAAAAAACACTGAAATGTTCAAAAAATCCTGGCACTGGGACGTGACCAACTTTGAAAATGGCTGGCACTCAATGAGTTAATAAAATACAATACCAAATTTGCAGTAAGATAAAAATCTGTACACATTTGTCTCATATCATTGTGTTTTTCAGAATTAATTAAAGTCTTCATTCTGCTAATGTTTAAATTTTAAAAAAGAAAAGGGAAATATACATTACAATTTGGACACTTTACAATACACTTTCAAAAGGACAGGTTTGGTTTCTAATACATTTCAGCTCAGCTTTTGTTCTTTTAATACATTTCTAAAAAATGAATGGTGTAATACCTTGCAGACACATAGTATGAGCATAGACAGCACCTGGGCCAATAACCAACTCCTACATACAGTACATTTGGGAGTGTTTACAAAGAACACAAAGTACTTGTGCATGTAGGAAGAGCACCTTAGGGAGAAACTATGGCTATTACACCTACCCCTACACTATCTATAATCAAGTAAATAGTTCAGGCTGTTAGTCCCTACTCCCAGGTGTAACACGCACAACTGGCCGCTGACTACAGCTATTCACGCAACCTCATGTGAGCTGTACAGGACAGAGCAGCTGAGGGGGTGGCCAACTGGAGCCGTACAGACAGATGCTCAACAAGGGTTAACCTGAACCAGCCGGCTACCGTTACAGTGACTGGGGCTGCTGGGGCCGTTTACATGATCCACTCAGCAGCACCTACCTATCGCTTTCCCCCATGGCTTTCACCATGCCAACAACATGCATCTCATCCAGGACCACTGGCAAGCCTTTGCAGTTTCCTCCAACATTTCCTTAACTAGAATTAAAATAACTAGATAAATACATAAAAATACAAGACACTTGCACATGTGGGGAGAGCACCCATTGTACCACACTTCAGGCTTTCCTAACTACAGCCATTACAATTATCCATACACTATGTGGGACACATCCTCAGCAGTGTACCTCAGGATCAACGGGTGTTTCGGGCCTTTATTCACTGTACACCCTCCCCTGAGGCGGCCCCACTAAAGGTGATCAATCCTTTAGTGTGTGTCCACAGTTCAGCTACCTGCTACCCAAATTTCCAAAATGAAAATGTACTTCCTCAATTCACTTACAACCAAAGTTTACTTCGAAAATTTACTACCTACTGTTCATTACCACCAGTTTGCACGACTTCCAAAGTTTTACTTACAAAATTAACTACCACCACAATTTACTTCCAAAATGACCTGCTTACTTACTAATTAGGACTTATTATCGAATATTTGCACTTTACCACCATTTTACCACAAATACTATCACTTTGCAGTCACTAACGCATATGCCATTACACAAACAACCCTGCCAATGCTAGTTCTAAAGACGATTCTACCCACTTACTTAACATTAAGTGTATACACCTCTTGAATCTAATGGTGACTAATGCTCAGTTATAGTAATACTGTAATTATCGCATATTGATCCTTTTATGGGTGACTGTTGTATAATAATAATAAACTGGCTGTTGCCACTTACCAGTAGGAGAGAACCTCAGAGAACTGACCCGTATCTCTGGCTTAAAGTGGCGAGAGGTCCCGATTCTACCCGCTGACTTAACATTAAATGTATACACCTCTTGAATCTAATGGTGTCTAATGCTCAGCTATCCCGAAACGTAGTGCCCCTTTAATGCAATTAATACAACTGTCGGTTTAAGATTGAGATTTTCCGTTGTCATACAGTGAAGTCAAGCTTTACCTTGGTTGGGATCGTGGATCTTGACGCCAGCTATGCCAGATATGAAAAATGGAAATCTGAAAATGAGGGGGGAGGTAGCTGCTAGACCAGAATTGCTTTACATGTCCACATTTCAAGATAACAAAATTTCATAAGCTCTACTTCGTGCATATTAAACACTGTTGCAGGCATTCCCAACCAATACAATCTCAATAATTCAATAACTTCTATCCATTTACCTCAGCACAAGACAACGGTTGTTAGCATAACGTCATCTTCTACAAACCAAACGCGCTAGCTAAGAATTCACTAGCAACCGAACTCACGAAGATAACAATCAGCATTGTCTTCGTCAATGACAACCTTCTACCCGAGGTTTCACTCGCTATGAATGATAAACTTAAAACTACTGAACCAGTCAAACCTTTACCATCAAACATTTTCACTTGGTCGCTGCCACCAAGCTAGTTAATGTTCCTGTAGCATACTAGCTAACATCAAAACGGCGTTTTCAGCATATTAGCATATAGCTATTCACCCTATTACGCCCCGCCCACTTCAACGGTGAAATTTGTTCCGCTTTGTGTTAGAACTTCCGTTTAGCTAGTTCCGCTTAGCAGCTAGCTATTTTAGTGAGAAGATGGACGTTAACTGGGTAGAGACGGCAGAGTGTATTCGCGGCAAAGATGGTAAATTGTTACCACACCCTAAACTAATTACAGAGTGGGTAGACGATATGAGAAGGTGGCCTCCTGTGACATACGGGGACATTTTTAATTATTTAGTTTTGTCGGTGGGCATAGACGGCTTTTCGATGCGAAACTTTAAAAGTACCGAAGCGTATCAGTACCTTCATAGTGGGAAAGTCGGTCGCGTCTTGTTACACAAGCAGGACAATTTGTTGTTTTTAAAAGCCAGCGTCAGTCCGAGCCAAGCCAGCTGTCCGAGCCACAGCGCTTGGGTTTTAGTTACAACCGAAGGGGTTGTGGAGACAACAGGTTGCTCCTGCATCGCCGGCCTGGGAAAATCCTGCAGTCACGCCGCTGCAATTTTATGGAAGGTAAGCTTTACGTTAGCTTTATGTCGAGGTAATCCATTTTGTGAGTTGGATTGCCTTAGCTATCATATCCTTAACTATGCCGTCTTATTGTAGTGTTTCAATATTAAAAGAGAACGTGGATACAAGCTACATGCAACTTAACTATACCAGCATTAGGCATTTAAACGTCTCCTGTGTAATCTAGCAACTTCTTGTCGTGCTTGTTTTTGTTTATCCATGTGAGGGACTATGAAACACTAGTCAAAGTTTTGAACACATCGAAGAGACAACACTAGTTAATGTACTGTTTACTGTAGGCTTTCTTGTGCAGCATTTGGTGTAATAGCCTGCTGTTCGTAGTCTTAGTGTAACATTCTGTTCATCTTACAGGAAGTGTTACAACGTGAATTTTGTGTATCTGAAAATGTTAACATACAGTATTTTGTTTTTGGCTATACACAGCTCGAGGTTAATGGTGGTCATTTGTAAGTAGCCTATATTGTCAAATCTCGTGACGATGTCTTGGAATAAGGTAAGTGAAAGAAGTTCAGGTAAGTCTGCAGTTGTTATATCACCTATCAAGAACCATGGCGAGTCTATGTATTGTCACACAACACTGAATGTGAAATAAGGAGGATGTCTGTGTCTCTTCCTGCAACAAGACCATGCTATTGGTAGGTAAGCTGATCACTCCCAATGGAGGGAACAGCAGGGGTTGTCAGTGTTCATGCTATGTGGTATTGTGTGACATTTTCATATACTAACAGATACAATAACTTAAGTGAAATTAAATGGAGTCACTGACATACTGAATGCATGGATTTTGGCAACCCTGTAATGTTCAGTCTAATCACTTTTGCTGGAAGAAAGGTAGGTTATGAATGTGACCAGTTGACCAGTTAGGGCTGGGGGATATGGAAAAAAATGATCACATGTATTTTTCCATATTGACCGATATTGTTTTTTATCACTATTAGGGCTAATAACACTGATAATAAACAATGATTAGTGGTGATGTGCTTGATCATTGTCAATTAAGGGCTACGCTTGTTGGTTTGATTAGTTTTTTTATTCATTACCCCACCCTACGAACAGTTTTAAAGTATTTGTTTGCAATCTTTGTGCATATCTTATTTTCAGTGTTAACTATTTTTAACTAGTTATGTTTGTCAATTAATTAAAATATATTTGAATTTATGCATGTGAGTCAAGTAGTTGTTACTGATTTAAACCATGTTTGGTTTTAGGTGGAGAATGCGGTGTCTAATGGGCTCACAGGAGTGGCAAGCACCGATGAGCAGCGCATCTGGAACACCGGGACACAGCGGAATCTTGCCCCAAAGCTGCTGGTGGATATAGCGTTCTCGCACCACAAACCAACAGATGCCTACCAGACACCTGAAGTAAGGCCTAACCTGCTACCTCTGCCCCCCACTCCAATTTTTCACACTCATGATGAGCTGAGAAATGGCTTAAAACACCTTAAGCTTCCACAGTCAAGCCTGCTCTTTAAGTGTGTCAACGCCACAGTTTCCCAAGAGCCACCCCAAGCCTCTGCTGAAGTCCATGCTGTCCACGATGGCACCAGCTCTTGTCAGAGATGTGGCTATTTTTACGAGACTTTTGTTGCCTTTTCACCCGAAACAGCGAAGACCTTGGAGCAGCTGACTCGGGAGCAGACAGCCTCTCACCTCTGGCATGACTCCCGCAAAGTAAGAATTACAGCGAGCACGGCGAAGAAAGTCCCGGTAAGAGCTAACCCTCTTAGTTTTTTGCAGCACCATATCCACCCTAGATTTCATGGCAATGAGGCAACTAGGCATGGGGTAGCAGGTGAGGTGTTAGCTGTTCAGTGGTTGGAGGAGTGTGGCTTCACTGTTGCCCGGAGTGGCACTGTTTTGTGCCCCTCAGAGCCCTGGCTGTCAGCAAGCCCTGATGGCTTTCTGAACACAGGGGAGTTACTGGAGGTGAAGTGCCCTTTGCTGAAGGAAAATGAAGACCTGGAGGATGCTTTAAGCAGATGTGATATGAAGATGGTGGATGGTTTGCCCCAGCTGCAGCCAAATGGTTCACGTGGGTTTTACACCCAAGTACAGCTTGGCCTGTTCTGTACACGACTGAGGGGATGCAAACTTTTGGTCTGGTCTGCCTCCAAGCAAATTTTGTTTGATGTCCCTTATGATGAGACATTTTGTGTCAACACCATTGCCAGACTCAGGTCCTTTTATTTTAAACATATGCTTCCCTACTTAGCTGACGAGTACCAGGAAGGTCGCCTGTTGATGTGTGATAGGTATATGCACTTGTGCAAGTAAACAGAATGAATGTGTATACAGTTCGTGTTTTTATGTAGTTTTTATCTTTTTGGAAAATATATAGGTAGGTCAGTAGTAACAAATGCTTTGTTTTTCCATTTCTTACAATCACCAAGATGACCATTAACACAAGTTTGGCAACAAAAATCAGTTTATTAAATAAATCATTTCATTTAAATGCTTCAAATGTGTGTCAGTTGTGGCTTTCTACACCAGGTCATGACATCTGTTTGTACAGATTAGATCAGATTCAACTTTACTTTTATTACACATGCATAAATACAAGTAATTAAATGTTGTACAAGTGCAAGGAGCAGCAAGTGGGATAAATACAGTAAATATAATATAAACAGTATGATAGTAGTGAATTATGTGGCAGCTGTGGCCTAGTGGTTAGAGAGTTGGTCTTGCAATCGGAAGGTTGCTGGTTCAAATCCCGCCCTACCCATGGTTGAGATGCCCTTGAGCAAGGCATCTAACCCTACACTGCTCCAGGGACTGTAACTGAAACCCTGTAAATATCTGTAAGTCGCTCTGGATAAGAGCGTCAGCTAAGTGTAATGTCATAATATTATGTACAAATAATGGGACCGTATGAACAGGTGGGGGTACTTTGTTGTTAATCTGTGTGAGGGATATAAACAGATGTATTATAAACAAGTATACAGTAGAGTTTCTAGAATATATGATGTGCTATGAACAAGTATACAGGTGTGCTATAAATATATAAATGAATAAATATATGTATGAACAATATGAACAAGATATGCACCAGATGAACTATAACACGCATGCATGATATACAGAAAATATACAGTATTTACAATATATACATATGTGGTTTGGGTGGAGTGCCAATAGATGAGGGGATTGGGTAGAGTTTAATGACATTGGTATACAAAGAACACTTAGAACTAGGTTTTACAAACATACTGTAACTTAACACTGAACAATACTGAACGGATTAAAAGTGGGTTAAAAAACTATTCTTCACCGTCATGAATAATGTCACCACGAAGGTTACACAGGGCTGCACAAACTCTGAGGATTTTGTCGTACTTTGGGGCAAGACTAATTGGGACTGTCTGAGATATAACTCTGTAGTTTTTCAGTCGGCGAAGGACTCTTTCAACGTGTACACGCACATTGGCAATGCGTCTTGTGTTGGTGGTGTCTTCCTCTGAGAGCTGCATGCTTTTTTTTGTAAATGCGGGTATGACGAGCTTCACCCTTCTCTCAAGGAGGAGATCTTGTATAACAAAACCCCTGTCAGCCATGACCTGATCCCCTGGACGCAGGTATTCCAAAAATCCAGAATTTGTAGTGATGAATTTATCGCTGCACCTTCCTCCATATCCAGGCGAGATGAACATGATGAGTCCACAGGGAGCCACTGCTATTAAGAACTTGATGGTGTTTTGTCCATAGTAGTGGCTGTAAGACTCCCCCCTGGAGTCAAGGTTGTGGGGCTTCTGAAGGGGGACTTCAGAGCAGTCAATGATGCAGGTTAGTGATGGAAAATGCTCCCTGAAACATTGTGGCATCGTTGCTTTAATCGTCTCCCTGGGTAGCCATGGGATATAAGGGCGTAACCTCTCCTCCATAAGATCAAGCCAGCAAGAAATAACCTTACTTACACAGGGCTGTGACACATGAAACCTCTCTGCGATGTCATCTTGCAGTAGGTTTAGGCGAAGTTTCATCAGTGTCATCAAAAGCTGATCCCGGGGATGTAGGTGAAAGCCATTATTAAAATCTTCCGTCAGATCATCACCCAAGGAGGTAAAGGCATCCAGCGGCAGTCCGGTGTACAGCAGGCTCAGGTGGTCGTTTCTTAACAGCTGTACATAAACTGGAATCTCGGAACACTGGGTTGCCCTGTCACACAGCAGGGGTTGGTGGTGAGGTAAAGGCCAGTTTGATGCATAGCTGTGGTCTGACACAGAAGGATCTTCCCACTGTGTTCCTGCGTCGCACTGTCCGATAATGTTACTGTCAGCCTCTGCTGCATCGCTCGTTGATGCCTCTATAAAGAAAGAAAGTAATTTAAATCTATGACTTATTTATGTTAATGACTTAACTACTGTCATTCTGAAAGCATACTATTTAATGACACATCGTCTTAAAACGTATTAAACAGTGTCTTAATAAGCAGTCAGTAACTCGAGTGTTACGACAAATGTAGCTACAAGCTCGCGACATCAGCGCAAGTAAACTTTATCTGAACTTACCTGACAGTCTCACAAGCACCCTTCTCGGGCGCTTCACCGGAGCTTCGTAACCAAGCCATTTCTCTGGAAACGGGTGTTCGGTTGTTGGTTTCCCGTCGACAAAATGGAAAGAGCACACATACGGCTTTTTCGGAGGATTTTTTAAATTCAGTGCTCTCAGCCACTGACGCCGGCCTTCTTCAGTTGAAGGAGGGGGGTAGAGATTAAAAGCTGGCCCACAGCAGTCAAATCGCTTTTTTTTGTGAGTAAAACACTCCTGTTGAAGAGACAATCGCCTCTTTTTCCAGTTATTGTAGCAACCACGGACTGCACATATAATACTACTCATTATACCTCACTTGTTTAGACCCGTGATAGTAATGAGCGTCAATAAATCAGCGGTATAACCGGAAGTTCTAACACAAAATAACAACAATGGCGCCCCCCCTGTAACCATGGAGAATATGGTGATATTGATTTCATGCTATCACTGAAAAACGTATGGATTCATATTAGTGCCTTTATAAGCAGTGTCACCGCAACTCAATAACACTTACCTTGAGTTAAAGTGACGCCTTCTAAAGCTCTCTCTAAAGCTCTTCTCTTTCCTCAGGCGATGTTGCTTCGTTACGTATTCCTCAGGTCGAGTCAAGTGTCCTTGCTTGAACTTCACCGTTGTTCGGTTATTATAAGGGTGGAGCCAAATTGATTTAAAAATGAGCTCGCACTCAAAGCCGTAATACATTTTGGGCAAATCAGTGGGAGGTAAACAAGCGCAAATGGACAAGCCTGTCAAATTGTGCTATTCCATAGTGACCATCAAGTCAACAACTTTTGTTGAGAGTAATCTTACACAAGAGATGTGTTGATTTCCAACACATTCGTTTTAAGAGTGTATGTAAACCTGTTTAGCAAGTCTAAAAATTCTTGGCATGCAGACAATTCTCGCTTGAAGTAAATTTAATCAAAAGAGAAAGAGGGTGGGTGTGCCAGGGCGGAGAAGAAGATAAAAGAAGACAAGAAAGAAAAATTAGTTTCTTTTCTATTTTGAGACATGCCAGCACCCATAAACAAATGTCCATTGTGTGTGTGTGTGTGTGTGTGTAGGTGTGTGTGCATCACTTTGAAAAACAGCATTTCTTACATTTGTTCCCTCACTGACACACATTTACCTAGAGTGACTGAGCAGTGAACTAAAGACAGGGATGGTCATTACATGTGGACATATATTGAGGAGAGGGATATATACCTCTATGTAAGTTCATTTCCTCTTCAATACCCCTTGTATAAATACTTTGGCCATACAAATGCCCTTGCAGAAAGAGAGAGAGAGAGCAAGAGTGAGAGAGAAAGAGAGATAGAGAGAGATACTTACCTTGGCTTGATCATGACTGCATCAGGGAGCTTCAAAAAACTTGCAGAGCTCTATATGCAATAAAAGTAAATTTCTGGACATAAAAATACCAATTAGGATTTGGTGCAAAATATTTGACTGTGTAATTCAGCCTATTGCATAGTGAGATATGGGGTCCATTCAGTGAACACAGCCACACTAGATGGGACAAGCATCCTATAGAAGCCCTACAGTACATGCAGAATTCTGCCGATTAATCTTAAAAATCCAAAAGAAAACACCAACGAATGCATGTAGGGCAGAATTGGGTAGATTTCCAATGGGGTCATTCCGTGTCAAATCGAACGATGGCCGACAGTCAACCTCTCCAAAAAATTTGAACAAAAATCACAGCTGTTTGTACATCCAACCTATGTATAAATCTTAAATATTAAGTCTGTATCACTAATAGCTCCAAAACTACAGCCCTTTGAAAATTCAGGTAATTTTGGGAATTCTGGTGAACAAGCCTTTTGGCTTTTTAGAATGTGAAAACTAAGATCTCATATTTTTCAATGTTTAAATTTAAGATGTGCATAATATTTTGTGATCATGAGTGTAAATGTCTGTGTCTTGCGTTTCATTACTTTAAAAATATGAGATCTTAGTTTTCACATTCTTGATGTTTGCATAGCATATTGTTACTGTTTATGATCTTTAAATTGATAGCATTCCTGTTTATGGTCTCTTTGTGTTTGTATTATAATGCCATTTCAGTTTTGCCTTGCTTTTTGTGTGCTGTACAACAAAACCCTGCTCAAAAATGACATTGACAGTGCAATTGGTTTAATTGTAACACAAAGTTTGTTTGGCAGCTTTTCCTGTAAATGACTTGCTACCATATCATTGACTTCCATTGTATTAAAAGAGCACAACATGTGGTGGAAAGAGGTATTGCTGATCAATCCAACTCCATGGAATTACTGACATTTTTTTCTCAAACATCATATGTCAATAAAGAGGCTCAGCAACAAATAGAAATTTTGGACAAATGATCCTCACCTACAGGATGATTGTGGAAAAATGTTTTAAAAATCCTGTGAACTGTCCACATGGTGAAATGACAAGATGAAAACAGCCTTTTTGAAAATCAAGCCTAACTTCAAGAAAATACACTGACCATATGAAAACAATATCCACAAAGGTTAATGCATAGGCATGACATTATAATCCGTATATAACTGGGAAAAATAATCTGATAAATTTGTGTGCCATACTTTTTGAACGAGAAGCCCTCAAAAGTGGTGGTGTCATTTCACATATTGAATCTATAGCCATTTTCACAGCTTTGGAGAGGAAGAATTACACAAGGTACATCTGATCTGATTTGATTTTTGAATTCTACAGGAAAATGCATTTCTTTTCACATAGTTACACTAATGTGTGTGGAATACTAAAAGAGCCAGCAATGTCGGAAGTTGAGCAAAAGGCTTGTTCACCAGAATTCCCAAAATGACCTGAAAGGGCTGTAGTTTTGGAGCTATTAGTGATACAGACTTAATATTTAAGATTTATACATAGGTTGGATGTACAAACAGCTGTGATTTTTTTCAGATTTTTTGGAGAGGATGACTGTCGGCCATCGTTCGATTTGACACGGAATGACCCATTGGCTATCAATGTACAAAAAAGAGCTCTAAAATTTCAAATGCATCTTCAAACAGGTCACACAGACATACTGCATTCCATTGCAGCCAAAACCCAAGATCTGAATCCTGAAAAGAGTCCTCTAAGCCAGCTTGTACTGAGACTGACTAATTCCTACCTAATACATACTAACAACTTCTCTCAGATAAGCACTGCTTTCAAACAAAATGTCAACAAAATTGTCCAAACATTTTTGGACAATACCTGGCAATACAATACATTGTAATATTGGACAATACCTGGCCTGACAATACAATACATTGGCAAAATGAAACAAAAAAAAACAAAGCAAACTAGAATGTTATAGGACAATCAAATGTAATTACGAATTGGAGAAATATCTCTTTACTGTCAGAGATACAAAGCAGCAGCAGATCCTGACCAAATACAGACTCAGTGACCACAACCTTGCCATAGAAAAAGGCAATCATGGCTGCCATGAGATGAAAGGGTATGTGGTCACTGTATAACAGGTGAGGTCGAAACAGAGGTGCACTTTTTTCTCCAGTGTGAGAAATACTTAGATATAAGGTAAACGTATTTTGACAAATTCACAAACCTAATCCCAGGGTTCCAAAATCTGTGCGAACAGGAATTACTGTCTGTCTTACTTGGACAGCAAGGACAAACAGCAGCTGTGGCTGCCAAATATGTCACTGAATGCCATACAGCAACGGACAGTGGATAGACACCACAAACACATGTACACCAATTCACAGCACTTCAGAACTCATTCACACACACAGACTCCATGCACACGCATACACTCACGCTCACATGCGCACACACACACAAGCGTGCGCACACGCACACACCATTTTGTTTGTATGTCATAGATACATGTATGTTCATCCTACTGTACTGTTTGGATGTTACACTTTAGCAATGCAATGAACTATTTGTCATGCCAATAAAGTTAACTTGAATTGAAATGAATTGAGAGGAGAGAGAGAGAGAGAGCGAGAGAGAGAGAAAGAGAGAGAGAGAGAGAAATGGCACCCTGTAAATAAGGTGTATGCTTACGTATACATTTGTGTGTGTGAGTCTGTGTATACAAGTTTTTTCATGCTCATAATAATACATTATATGAATGCCCACTGTCATGCTGCTAAAACATGCTGTGTTAAGTTTAAGAGGAGAGAGGGGGAGACAGCACCTGAATCCAAAATTTCAAACAAAAACAAATCTTGCCATCCTGATTTCAAACAAATCTTGCCATCCTGATAATATTAGGAGATATTGCTAAAAACAGCATCTCTGAACCAAAACAGTAATATTGCATCTCACCTTCCTGATATCTGGAGACATGAAATGAAAGATTATATTATAAATTTTACAGTATTGTATAATACCATGTTATGAATGAAACAAAATGGTGTAGGAGGGTTAGAAGTTAATAAAGGAAGTGTAGTCTGAAACAAAAACAACATTACAGTCCTTCACTCAAAAAGACAGGTGTGAGGCAGGGCTGTAGGCTCAGTCAACTGTAACTGTAATATCTACATCAATGACTTAGCAGTGCAACAGAGGGAAAAAGAAACTATATATATATGTATATATATATACAAAAATATATTTTGCAAGCATGGATCTTATATTTCGAAAAAAAAAAAAAAATACTGTAAAGATGTGCGCACACACAAAACTTATGGGTAAGCAGACAAAAATGTATTCTGTGCTCCCCCAAATGGTTACCTTCCATCTCATCGTGACATCTGGAGACATGAAATGAATGATTATATTACAACTTATTATACTTACAAACAAACAAAAACATTGTCAATATTGGCAACAATAAAATTTTAATTCTGGATGCATCTCCAAAACACCTGATGCATTCAAACACCTGTGTGTGTGTGTGTGTGACTCACTGGTAACAGGTAATTGGTCTGAATGTTGTTGTTGGGTGTGTATGTGTTTCAGTTGCTATTTCGCAGTAAATCATTTTTTTCCTGGCAGGTGAGTTTCGTTTCTGTTGTTATAAAAGCCTTTTGCCCTCCATCTGAATCAGTCAGTCTTCCTTTTAGCATCCACAGGTAAGACACTTTACTTGTGTGTGTGTGTGTGCGTAAGATATGTGGTACAGTGTAACTGCACTTTATTTTTACTGCATATAGCCAAAACTGTGGACACAAAATGCCATATTTGAATAGACAGTGACTGCCGTCCATCCTAATCCGAGCAGGGTAATCCCAGAAACTTTCTTTAAGGAGACATTGCAATTGTCTGGTAAAAAAAAGAGTAGTGCCCTTCGGTTCCTTCAGGGAAGACCAAGTGGTATTTGATCGAGCCCTATGGAGAAAAATGCTATGCTACTATGTACTGACTTCTATTTTATGAAAACAAAGGACAGGCTTAAAAATGAGCAAGTTTTAATGCTTCCTGGTGAGATCTTCAATTAATAATAAAACACAATCGTATAAAACATAAAACATAATTTCTTTCTTTTATCCTAAAAAACAGATGGACTAAGTGAAGATCATATTATTATATTTGTGCAGAAGGACAACATGGCTGTAAGACCACTAAACCATAAGTTTGAATGTTAAAAGAGCCAACACTATTGGCTTAGAATGTTTTAGCCATCATGTTTCGGTCAGTGAGAAGACTGACCCTCCCTTCTATTTAAGACATCTCTGGCAATACCTTGTCTGTATGGTGTATGTACTATACACATTCAAGGATTTAATGATTTGTATTTATCAAACTCTATATGCGCAGGACATGCAGAAAGAAAAAAATGCCATTTCTCTTCTCCCTGACAGTAATCACAGGTATACATAAACCTAAGGGAATACACAATAACTTACACAACAGTAAATATACACAATGCAGTAAATATAGACAGACAGTGAGACAACAGACAATAAAGTAGCTAGTTCCAAACAGATAATACAGTGTGAAAT
The DNA here is from genome assembly GCA_027475355.1 of Coilia nasus. NCBI lineage: Eukaryota > Metazoa > Chordata > Actinopteri > Clupeiformes > Engraulidae > Coilia > Coilia nasus. Next base: position 30,573,498 of record CM050206.1, read on the forward strand.
TACAGTGGAACAGTGAAAGGAGAGAGATGTGCCTTAATAACTTTCCTGGAGCAGGGACACTAGACTACAAGACTTTTTTTTTGAGTCATGTGCACACTTACTGAACGCTGAAACCATGCCTGTATGTTGCATGTGCGTGCACACTTACCTTCCACACAGACACACACACTCTCTTGTAATACTGGTGATATTGTCAAGTGCATTCCAGTGCACAGGTACTGCTGATCCCCGCCCACAGACTTATAGACTCCGCACCCCTGCAGAGATGAGCACTATCGTGCTTCACAACCCCGCCCCTGTGACGCAACCGCCAGTGGTGATGATGCAGCAGCCAGCCCCTCCTCCAGTGGTGATGATGCAGCAGCCAGCCCCTCCTCCAGTGGTGATGATGCAGCAGCCAGCCCCTCCTCCAGTGTTGATGATGCAGCAGCCAGCCCCTCCTCCGGTGGTGATGATGCAACAGCCAGCCCCTCCTCCGGTGGTGATGATGCAGCAGCCAGCCCCTCCTCCGGTGGTGATGATGCAGCAGCCAGCCCCTCCTCCGGTGGTGATGATGCAACAGCCAGCCCCTCCTCCGGTGGTGATGATGCAGCAGCCAGCCCCTCCTCCGGTGATGATGACGCAACAGCCAGCAGTGACACAGCAGCAACCACAGCCACAAGGTCAGTGGTTGTGTGAAAGAGAGTCTGTCAGTGATCATTTTATTTACAGAGGTATTGTTTGAATCGTCCTTAAAAATGCTAAGAGTAATACTTCTGCCCACACCACTGCACATGCACAGTGCTGTTGCAAAACCCTTGGCACACTTTTTTTTTGGTAAAGGCCAGTGTGTGCATGTGCATGTGTCTGAATCATCATTTCATTTACAATGCGACAGTACTAACCAATTAGATTTCTAACAATGTTAGCATTGTTTAGCAACGGTTTGGGGTTGTACATAGCTATTTCTGACAAAGTAAGCATTGTTTTTATAGCAGCTATAGTTGCTTCTCAGAAAGGTAGCATTGTTTTGTGGCAGATACGTATGTGTTTTTCAAGAAAGTTAGCATTGCTTTGGGGTGGTTACGCAGTTGTTAAGCATACCTATGTTTCCAGGGCCCTGTGTTCCCAAAGTCCAAAGTAATTTTCAGTGTGATGTTAACACATGTGTCATATTCTTTATTACCCTTACTGTGCATTTTGTTTTATTACAGACTGTACATTAGCTTTTTCCATTGTAAGCCTCCTAAAGCCATTCTGAGATATATCTTCAAACGAGACTACAAACACTTCAATGAACAGGCTTTCCTGCATGATGTGTTCCATAGTGATTTGCATTATGTGTGCAATATGACTGGTGTTGAACAAGCTTGGGCCTTTTTTAAATCCACTTTTCTATCTTTAATTAACAAACATGCCCCAATAAGGAAATTTAGAATAAGTGGTAAAAACAATCCTTGGTCTAAAGAAGACATTACAATGGCCATTAGGGAAAGGCATAGGGCATGGGCTAAAGCTAAGAAACATAATCCAAATTCTCTTACATGTAACCAAAGAGAAATCTCAGAGAAACAAAACACTGTGAAAGATTTTAATGATAATTTTGTAAATGCAGAGGTTATAACTCAAATCAGTATAGCGACAACACATACCACAGATCACAGATGTATTAGGGGAGACCGGGGTTAGATGTCACACGGGTTAGCTGTCAATGTCTATTTAGCAGCCCATATCTTTTGAACACAATGAATTTAAGGCGATTTACAACCCTCCAGACCTACCTGACACTTTAAGCTTACATTATACATTGAAAGAGAATCTATTCATAACACTGTTTTTGAGGGATTCAAATGAAAGCAAAAAATGTGACAACCAACCCCCGTCTTCCCTACATCTAACCCTTGCCTTTTTCATTTTACTTATATCTCCATTTTACAGGTGCGCAAGGCATTAGCAAACCAGTGACGTGCGGTGAGCTCTGTGGCTGGTGAGGCACTGACTTTTTCTAAATCAGATTTTCAAATATACACCAAATATTTGCTAGATACCGATACGTTTCATATATCATTGCAGCATTATTTATATGAGGTACATATTGTAAAATGCGTCTTTGGCCAAGGAAGAATGAAAAATGAATGGTGTTTCAATCGCCTACTTCTACAAGAACAACAGAGAACAACACAGAACACACTACAGCACTACAGCGGGCACCATACACAAAACGAAACGAAACAAAACAAAGCACCACGGCGGATGCGCACAAATCACAAAGCACCACGACAGATGCGCACAAATCACAAAGCACCACGGTGGATGCCACAGACACAGCACCAGACAGAAGCAAGACAGAACAGGCCACACAGCACCCTGCCTCTGCTACATAGCCTCCCAGCTAACACAGTTTGGTTGCCGCGACGTTGCAATCACGTTAATTTCGTAAACTACACTTAGTTTGCCCTAACGTCGCCGATGACGATGCCGATGCCGATGCCTACATCCACAGAAAGGCACAGCATCACAGCGGATGCACTTCACAACATAAAAATCATCATTTATCTTACCTTTACTTGTAAATGAAGTCCATGCGCCGCTCCTTCTGGACGAAAGCCTCTGTGACTTTGTCGAAGAAACCCTCCTTGTCTTTCCTTAGTTTCAGAAGTCTCTGCGTCTCGATGGTGATTGTTGCCAATGAAGAAAGGCGCCCTTGAGCGGTGCGATTGCGACTGTATGTTTTTAGTCTTTTGAGGGTAGAAAATGACCTTTCCACTGAAACTGTTGTGGCTGGTATAGTGAGGGCCAGTTGAAGTAACTTGGTCGCTTCAGGGACCGTTTCCATCAGGTTATTCTTAGCCAAAAAGCTGAGAAGCTGTACAGGGGATTTGCATTCATTCCTCACTGCTTGTGAACGATACAGTCCGATCAGATCAGCCTTAAGTCTGACAAAGTCAAAGAACTTTGCGTAATTTGACAAGCTTTGCAATTTCGTGTCATCAAAATGCTGGGACATTTCATTAAATTTCGTACAATCGACCAAAGTAAGGAAAGCTAGATCACCAAAATTATCAAACCGGGCTTTCAGTTGAGTTATAACATTGTCCACAATGATGGCAAACAAGCGTTTTCGCTCTTCTCTGGCTGGCTGCTGACTTGTCACATCTGTCAGACCGAGCGAGGAGCATTTCTGCTCAAACCGCTCGTAAAAACAGTCAAAATCCCGTCTGTTCTTCCATAGCTCCGATTGTGTCTTGAATTCGTGCACAACAAAATCCTATGTCCATGGCCTTGGTTTGCAGCACTCTGAAGAGTGAATCCGTTTCATTGAAGATGGTATCATACAGCATAATCAGAAAGCACGTTGATGCTTTTGACAGCCACTGCGCATATCCAGAGGCAATGATTGCGGTCTCATTACCCCAGCCGTCTTCATTATCACTGATGATGCGGAATACCTCGAGCAGGTCAGCTTGGTTCATGCTGATGGTTTGCAGCAGTCTGGAGTTTGAACTCCATCTTGTGGGCGCTGCTCTTGGTAAACGCCGCTTCACGACATCATCCAATAAGCGAGTGCGTTTCGTGGACGTTAAAAAACGTCCCTATCCCATCAACCTTTCTAAAAAACACTCGGCATTTACTTATACATCTCGCTGCATGTTGCAGTACTAAATTCAATTTGTGTGCATAACAGTGAGTGAACATGGCTTCGGGTACACGTTCTTTTACCTTTGCTTGCACACCATTCAGCTCTGATGACATGACGGATGCCCCGTCGTATGTCTGCGCTACCAATTTTTCCAGACAGTTGAATTTCTCCAACACTGCCAAGACGTACTGGGCTATTGCTGGAGCTCTTCGGTCTTCGCTGACATCATCAAAGCCTAAAAAGGCCTCCTTCACTTCACATGCCATCTCACTTGTTGCAACATACCGTAAAATGACAGATATCTGAGCTCTGTTCGTGACATCCGTTGTTTCGTCGACCTCTACAGCGACAAATGGTGCTGCATCAATTTCTTTTTTTATGTCACTTATGATCACGTCCGCCACTGCTCCGATGAGATCATTTTGTATCCTATTTGACAACCCAGAAAACACTGTTGATGTCTCCAAGTGTCGCGCAAGCCTCTCGTCCCAGTCAGCAAAAGCATTCACTAGCTCGACATAATTCCCACGATTCGAAGAGCTAGTAGTCTCATCATCACCGCGAAACGCCAATTCTTGTTTGGCTAAGAAGCAGGTTGGCTAAGAAGCAAAGTTGGCTTGCGCTATCTGGCGTGAGGCACGGCTCGGAGCTGCCTCAGCTCACTGCATATTCGCTGCAGTTGAATAGGAAATAAGCAAATACGGCGATTTTGGTCACGAAAATGATTGAAAGCATTTGAATCATACAGACATGTGATTTATAGCACAGACACTTGGACAAATCTTCATTAGTATATTATTTACATTGATAACTCATGCGTGATTATGTCTGGTGAGGCTCTGCCTCCCCTGCCGCCCCTGACCGCACGTCTCTGTAGCAAACATAGATTGTACAAAATCAGCAGGTCCTGATCAAATCAAACCATTTTTCTATAAAACTCCAGCACATTTAATTTCTGATGCCATTGCTGCTATTTTTAATCTCAGTTTAACAAGTGGGTCTATTCCAGAATCGGCAAAGTCAGCTTAAGTACTACCACTTTAAAAAGGGGGTGACCCGTCTATCTTAGATAACTACCAGCCCATTTCCAGATTGTTAGCTAAAGTGTTGGATTATCTTGTCAATGATCTAATAAAACACTACTTAACTGAAAATAATATATTAAGTTATGCTCAATCAAGCTTCAGGCAAGGTCATAGCACTATAACTGCTGTGACATCTGTTTTGAATGATTTTATTTCTGCCTTAGACTCCTTAGACAAAAAATCTTGTAGTGCAGTTTTTGCTGACTTATTGAAGGCGTTTCATACAGTTGACCATAAAATACTGTTAGATAGACTAAAGACAATAGGTTTTAGTGATTCAGTGTTGCTATGGTTCTCTAATTATTTAGTAGGAAGGACACAGTGTGTTTCTACAAAGAATTAACCGTTATCCGTACTTACCATAAAAGCAGATGTCCCTCAAGGGTCAATCCTTGGCCCTATCTTGCTGTCTTTGTATATTAATGATCTAGATAAAGGCTTAAATCCAGCCAAAGTACCGATGATACCATCTTATACACTACTGGTTCCTCTATGCAAGGGGCCATGGATTCTCTACAAACTGCCTTCATATCCCTTCAAAATACATTGCTGCAGTTAAAACTAGCACTAAACACAAAGAAAACTAAGTATACGATATTCACACGCTCAAAATCATGTCCTGATGGCACTTCCTTGGAGAGGGTTACATCTTATAAATATCTTGGCATTTTGCTTGACCAAAACCTCACATTTGAAGTACACATTAATAATCTTTTAAGAAAGCTAAGGTTTTATTTTCATTTAAAGAAATGTTTTTCATTTTTAACAAGAAAAAGACTGGTACAGAGTACTTTTCTTTCAGTGTTGGACTATGGTGACATAATTTATGTGCATGCACCTTCATGTTTCCTCAAGAAGCTGGATGCAGTTTATCATTCTGCATTGCGGTTTGTAACAGGGGCCCCCTCAAGAACTCACCACTGTGATCTATACTGTAAAGTTCAATGCCCATCTTTGCATTTAAGACAAAAATTGCACATTATTTTTTAAAGCTAGGGCATTGTTGGGCAAACTTATTATATCTGTGATCTACTGACTCTCTGGACTTCATCATATAGTTCCTTACATAAGGAATTATGTACACATTACTACAGTCTTTCAGCCCTCAAACTGAATTAGGAAAAAGAGGCTTTTCATTTTTTGCTCCTCATCTCTGGAATGAGTTGCAGGATACATGGAGTATGGATTCTCTGCCTTCTTTGGAGAGTTTTAAAAGAGTAATTAATACTGTGTACACCGAGGGCTCATTTCCACCAAACACTCTGCGTGTACAGCGCATGCTCGTTGCGTGTATTCAGCCACAATCCCATTGAAAGTTATAGGCACAGCCAGTGGCGCAAAAAGGGGGTATGCGCTATATGCGTTGCATACGGGCGCCGCACCAGAGGGGCGCCAAAACGATGGCTAAAAAAATAAAATAAATAAATAAATATATATATTTTTTTAATTGTATTTTTCTATATGTCGCTGCTTTTGTGCCTTTCTAAATCATTTCCGCATTTCGTTAATATTGTAACATTGTAGGACTAACAGGCTAGAGTAGGCGCCCTATCTCATAAGATTCCACCATAGAATGTTGATGTAGAAGAGGGCGGGTACGAGGTTATCTTGTTCTGTCTATGGGTACGAGCATTGAGTTGTCTGTGGAAAAATGGATAAACCAAAAAAGCTGTCAGGGGCTAAAAACAGAAAAAGAAGGAGGGAAAAGGAGATGGCATGTCAAGGGATGTGACAGCAGTTGAAGGATGGTGAAGGGCAACAGGTAAGTTATAAAGTGTGACGTGAAATAATTATAGGTGGGCCGTTATCGGCGTTAACGTGAGACTCTTATCGGGCGATAAAAAAATATTGCCAAAATGTTTGCTGCATACCCCCCTGACACTTGCTAGTTGCGCCCCTGGGCACAGCTATACAATTCATGTCAACTGTGCTATCAATGCATGTATTGACACAGGGAATACCTCAAAAACCTCGCGACTTTCTGCAAAATATTACCACTCGATTACAACTGCATGAAACAAATGCTGGAAAGCTATCAATATTGGCCTTATCATATCAGATCTGCACTACAAGGGCATTGACTAGCCTACATAATCACAGAAACTGAAATACCTGTGAAGTTGTCACACTGTCCAGTCAAACATGTTGTAGGTATAATAGTGGTGAAGCTTTTATGTTCTTAATAGGAAGAAGCAAGATTTTGCTGATGAGTATTGTCAATGCAAGAAGAGCCTCAATCGGTCTTCTGTCAACTACTCGAGCTATAAAAAATAGTAACCTCTTTCTTGTCATTCAGTGTTTTCTATTTGGTTTGATAAATCTGAGGTCAATAAACCACTGGGCAAAATTGAGGTCCATAAGTCACTACATTTAATAAATACATTTATTTATCTGAGGTAGGAAAAAGTGACTGTTGCCAAAGAGGCAGAGTTTATCATAACTTTATGGAAGGGCTTAAAAATAAGTTCGCTTTTTTGTCCCGGGAGTGAATAAAGGCTTTGACAAAAATCAGCCTACATGATTTAGAACAATGTCAAATATTCCATTTGTCTTATCGAAGTGACAAGTTGTACTATTTGTGCAGCTATGCTTTCTAAACAATGTTTAACATAAGGAAATAAAACCAGAAACAAATGGTCCTTATCACGCATGGGTAACCTGTGAAATATCTCCCGATTGTTGGCTGCAGCTCTCTCTTGACTTTGTTGTTGGACATACATCTCCACCGAGTCGCACAGGTTTCCGAATGGCACCTCTCTTCAGATGTAGCCTTTTTGGTGGATTAGGTGCCGTTGCTGGGACCATGGCTCTGTTAAATGGGCACAATGACTGGATATTGTCACCAACAGATGAAATCCCTCCAGTTTCACGGAATTAAATTGCACTACTTCTCCTCCTATTCTGACCGCTGGTCCGTGTTCGACAATCGGCTAGTGTGGACGTCCAACATGGCGGCGACGAGAAACTACAGCAAGGTACTGCCTATCAAACCTGTTTTATTAATAGACGTTGTGTACACTTACAAAGTTCTCAGTGCCTCGTTTTTAATGTCAGGGCCTTTGTTGTACTACCGATAGAGTGTGGAGTTTCTTCGAGCTGTTTTAATGGTTTAAAAATAGCTTTGTCGTCGTGCTTCGTCTAAGGGCACCTACCACTTCCATTGTTAGCCTTCTGGGGCAAACGATAAAAAATAGTTTAATTCTGAATGCAGCGGGCTGAATAATTTTTGCTCCTCGGTACACATACCAACTCGGGATGATGTTTTAACAGGCAAATTTTCATTTTACACCGAAGTTGTCCTTTAAAAGACAGGTGTGAGGCAGGGCTGTAGTCTCAGTCCAACGCTGTTGAATATCTACATCAGTGAGTTAGTGGTGCAACAGAAACAGTTTCCAACAGGAAAAAGGACAAAAACCAAAAGTGCCAAGTTGTACTATTTTTAAAGTGAGAGATCAACGAGAAACATGGCTATGTGCACTTAAAGACATTGGCCAGGTGCATTTAAAGATGGGGCTGGCAGCTGAATTCCTGCTCACGCGCTGTACATGTCTGGTGGAAATGCTCATACGCTTAGAATACGCTCACGCGCTGTAAACGGCTACGCACTGTACACGGTCAAGTCAGTGGAAATGAGCCCTGAAGAATGTCATTGTTTTTGTTACCTTACAAAGTCTCAGTTGCTACTGTGTTTTGCATATATGTATTTTTTTTTTACTTTTTATTATGTGTTAATGTGTTTGTCTGTGTATGGAACTATTTGTTTGGCTGCCATTTTGACCAGAACTCCCTGGCAGAAGAGACGCTCAGTCTCAATGGGACAATCCTAGCTAAATAAAAAATGTCCTTTATAGAGCCAGGAACACAGGACCCTATTTATCCCGATCCCATTAGCTACCATATAAAATACAGCAACTTAAGACCATAGGGCTGACCCCGTTGTTTCTGATATGTAGCTTGTCAAAACATGTAGCTTGTTTGACAAAATGAACATTATTTCACAGTTATTGCCAGCGCCAAACTGGGTGGTAAGCCGACCATCACTGCCTGTAACAACTGCAGACAGCGCATGGAGACCAGAGTCATCTACAAGTCTGGCTGCTTTGCATGGGCTATGGCCATCTTACTCTGCTTCCTTGGGTAAGCAAATAATGTGTGTGTGTGTGTGTGTGTATGTGTGTAAAAAAGAGAGAGAGAAAGTTTAATTAAATGTATTATGGACTTTTCTCCTCTCTGTCTCTCTCTTCCAGGTTGTTCTTTGGTCCCTGTCTCATCCCCTTCTTCTGGAGTAAATGCAAGGATGCTCACCACTACTGCACATTGTGTAATACCAAGCTGTGTGTACACAAGCCCTGCTGTTAATGATGCTGTCTGCTTACACACACACACACACACGCACAAAAACAGCAAAGTGTGTGTCATAGGCCAATGTGTAATAGTACTACTCAAACACACCAGCACCCCCAACACCACACATACAATGTCACTATGTAGCTTTTGTTTTCTCTTACCATTGTAAACTTCTTGAATTAGGCCACAAGTATTGTTATGTGTTCACAGCCTATTACTGTAATAAATCATACTAAAATTCTTATAGTGGCTCTCAAGCGCAAGGAAATACAAGTGGTGTCTGCATCTATGTCTGTTTTGTGTATCACCCGGTCTACTGGCAAGGAATGCTGTGAAGTGCAATTTACAACAACAGATTAAAAAATACAACAGCAGATCAAAAAACGGCAAAGGCAAATCATAAAACACAACAACGAATTAGAAATCACAACAAATCAGAAAACACAACATTACAGAAAACACTACTACAGTAGCATTGTTAAACTGACAAAAATAGAACGTTTAAATCGGATATGAGAAGGGGTTAGCAAAAGCGGCTAAAAGTTACCCGAAATTTTAAAATAAAAGTACCGCGATTTACATGGATCTAACATTTTGCTGTTTTAGAATGAGAAATTAAGGTTTATGGTGGAAATTTTCCAGGTTGTTCATGAGAAATTCTCAATGCAATAAAAATAGAGCTATCTTTTTCAGGGAGAAAGTATATACAGTATATTTATCTACCTTTGCATAAAAAAAAAAAATGATAAAAAAAATGTGAATGAAATCCTCACAACATGAACTTTCACATGATATATGATTTATGCACCCATTATGTGGCAACTGCACCATACACACTAGACACAAATGGAGTGAACACATGACTTTCAAATAGCCTAACTAAGAAAACGAAATATGGATTCAGTCTCTTTTCTTATCCCTCATCAACTCACTTGACCTACAGCTGGTTAGCAGCCCCCCGAATCACAAAAATGGTAATCAACTGGACTTAATCCTGACTAAAAACTGCAAGGCTGACGATGTAATGGTCACACCATTACATACATCAGACCACTTTTTCATCCGCTTCATGGTTTCCCTCTCGGAATTACCCTCCACTCCCCCACCCATAGTAACCTTCCGTCGCAACCTTCGCAACTTGTCTACTACCCACTTTGCCTCTGCTGTTGCCTCTGCCTTACCCCCTGCCAACACCTTCTCTCTACTAGAGGTCGAGGCTGCCACACAATCCCTCTGCTCTACACTGACCTCCTGCCTGGATACCCTGTGTCCCCTTTCCACCAAACCCGCACGCTCTACCCAGCCCCGCCCCTGGCTGACAGATACCATCCGCTCCTTGCGCACCACCCTCAGAGCTGCAGAACGAAAATGGCACAAATCCAGCGATCTGGAAGACCTAGAGACCTTCCAATCTCTTCTAGCGTCATTCTCCTCCTCGGTTACGACTGCTTAAACAGCTTACTACAACAATAAAATCAGCAACACCACTGACACCCGGAAACTCTTCTGTGCCTTCAAATCGCTGATCAACCCCCCTCCCCCGCCTCCTGCCACCAATCTAACTGCTAATACTTTTGCCTCCTTCTTTACAGAAAAAGTAGCAGCTATCAGCAATCAATTCTGCGACCCACCCGGCCTCAACCTGCAACCTCCCACGATCTACGATGCAACACTCTCCTCATTCACCCCTCTCTCCGAAAGCGACGTCTTCAAACTCATCACTGGAAGCCGTCCTACCACCTGCCCACTAGACCCCGTCCCCTCGAATCTGCTGCAAGCCATCGCCCCAACAGTAGTCCCATCGATCACGTCCGTGATGAATGCTTCGCTATCATCAGGTATAGTACCAGCCGCCTTCAAACAGGCTAGGGTCACACCACTGCTCAAAAAGACCACACTCAACCCCGCCCAGGTGGAGAACTATCGGCCGGTCTCACTGCTTCCCTTCCTTTCGAAAGCCATCGAGAGGGCGGTCTCTAAGCAGGTAGTTAATTTCCTCACCCAGAATGACCTACTTGACCCGAAGCAGTCTGGCTTTAGAAGCGGCCACTCCACTGAAACAGCACTGCTTTCCGTCACAGAAGCCCTCAGAGTAGCCAGAACTGAAGGTCAGTCATCAGTACTTATCCTACTCGACTTATCGGCAGCCTTCGATACAGTCAACCACAGCATACTGCTAACTACACTCTCACACATAGGCATCACAGGCATAGCACACTCCTGGTTTACATCCTACCTCACTGGACGCTCCTTTGAAGTGTCTTGGCAAGGACAACTGTCATCAACTCACACTCTCTCCACAGGTGTTCCCCAAGGGTCGGTGCTGGGCCCCCTTCTCTTCGCTATCTACACCACCTCGCTGGGCCGCATCATCCGCTCACACGGCTTCTCCCATCACTGCTATGCTGATGATACACAGCTGTACTTGTCGTTTCGACCAGATGACACCACAGTCTCTGCACGCATCTCTGCCTGTCTCTCCGCATGGATGAAGGAACACCACCTCCAGCTCAATCTGTCTAAGACTGAACTCCTGGTGATCCCAGCCCAGGAGTCAATCCACCATGATATCAGCCTGAATATGGACAGTCACGATTGCTCCGAACAAGGTTGCTAAAAACCTCGGTGTCGTGATTGATGACCGGCTATCTTTTTCTGACCACATTGCCTCCGTAGCGCGGTCATGCCGTTATGCGCTATACAACATTAGAAAAATCAGACCGTACCTGACCCAATATGCTACTCAGCTTCTGGTTCAGGCTATGGTCATCTCTCGCCTCGACTATTGCAACACCCTTCTGGTTGGCCTTCCTGCTTGTGCAATCAAACCATTGCAAATGGTTCAGAATGCAGCAGCACGACTGGTTTTCAATCAACCCAAAAAGTCGCATGTCACTCCTCTCTTCATCAACCTGCATTGGCTCCCGGTGGCTGCCAGAATTCAACACAAAGCTTTGACTCTAGCCTACAAAGTCACTTCTGGATCCGCCCCCACCTATCTCCACGTCATACTGAATGCTTACATCCCGTCCAGAATGCTGCGATCCTCCAATACGAACCGCCTGGCCGTACCCTCTCCCAAGACAAAGCGAGGTCACTCTAAACTTTTCTCGGTTGTTGTCCCTCAGTTGTGGAACAACCTACCAGTCCCTACAAGAGCAGCAACTTCCCTCTCGACCTTCAAAAAGCTTGTGAAGACCCTTCTTTTCCGAGACTGCTTAACAAAACCAAATTCTACTAACCATCTCTTTACATAGGTACCTTCAATGTTCTCTACACATCTGTTTGCTATTATGTCCTCCTTTTGTAAGTCGCTTTGGATAAAAGCGTCTGCTAAGTGTAATGTAATGTAATGTAATGTCTCTTAAGATAAAGGTAAGATCAACATAGTAAAGAACACTTTGAAAGAGTTTGTGAACCATAGAGAAGGTGTATCTAGGTAAGGTATACAGTATCTTTGGATGAATGTTATCGGGAAATCATAGGGAATCGAACCTTTGGCCACAAGTCCAACGCCTTAACCGCTAGCCTATGACTGCCCTGTGATTCATGATGATTCTTTGCCCTGTGAAAGTTCACTGTAGACCTAATGCAAATTTGTGTTACTGGTATGGTCATCAGCTGGTCATTTTGTGTCATGTCAGACAGAATGCAGAAAATGGAAATAAAATGATTAAAAACGTAACATAAGTATAGATAAGCATAAGCATAGAAGTGATACACACTGTATTTTTTGTGTTCAGGGCTGCAGAACAAACTTTTAATTGGAGAACATATAGTCTCCCATGCCAAACAGCACAAAGTTAAATTTCATAGCCTACAGCACATGCAAACATCCTTGGGTCTGTGTTAATAAAAACGTGAACGACCTCAGATGAGCTTGTTACTCAGCACAGTTATTACAACTTTTACCTTTGCTCCACTTTACATCAGCAGACCGTTAGGAAATTGCATGATCTGAGATTTGTTATGCTCTGCTTTATTGTAATTAAACTGCCACATGTCAACAAATAAAAAGGACAAAACTGTCACAACGTAGCCAGACTTCTGATGCTGTAGGTGACTAAGACATGTTTGTAATGTGTAGCCTATTTTATTTTTGCTAATGAAGTCTGCTATTTATAATATTCGCTGTCCTAAAATATTAAACACTAGCACAGATGTCTGTACAGTCAAAGTTTTGATTTCTGTCGATAAATCAATTTCAGGAGGACGTTTCATTGTACTTTTATATAACAACATATTCTGCCGATTTCAGACTGACCAGACCTCTTATTTTCACCAAAAAAGCGTTAAATCCACTAACTTAAAGGAACTTGACCCTCAGCATTGTCAGGATTCGACATGTTTCTTTTTTTTCTTCAAATTATGTTCTGTCCAGTCATATGAGAGCTGTCATAATTATGTATGCTACAGTAACAGATTTACACTCAGGGTTGGGCATGCCAGACACCTGAGATTGAAGTCCCACCATACTTTGCCTCTACTTGTGCACTTAAAACAGGCAATTAATAATCACTAATGCTCATCAAAATGGATAAATTGTTGTGATAATTAAAATCAGAAGGCTTAGCAAATAGCTGAAAGAAATACATCTCAACACTGCTACTGTTGTGTAGTGCACGATGAAAAATGAACACATTTGCAGTCTTTAGGATTTTACGAATGCACCCATGTTTTTTTTGCAAGTTGCACTCCTGCGGATCTGGTGAGATATGGCCAAGGGCTGGATGTGAGCCTGAGTTACTGTGTGTGTGTGTGTGTGTGTGTGTGTTTGTACGCATGGGTACGGGTGTGTGTTTGTGTGTGCATTTGTGGATGCATACAGAGGGAGTTTCTGCTGTGAGCTCTGCCTAGGAGTGGGACACTTTGAGGAGAGAGATTGACAGTGATGGGATTCCAATGTATGCATCAACCCCGTGGCTGACACGACACAGAGCAGCAGGAGCTTCAAGAGAATATCTGCTGGCTATATTCCATCAGATGAACTCGGGCGCTAGACTAGCTACTTCCATATGTGCACATATTACAGAAATCTCCCAGTCTCTGTCCTCTCTCCCTCCCTCTCTCCTTTTCCCTATACCTTTTTCTTCCTCCCTCCGCTCCTCCTTTTCGCTATACCTCTCTTTCCCTCCCTCCCTCTTTTTCTATTAGTCTTCCTATCTCCATCCCTCCTCTTTCTTTCTATACCGCTCCCCGCAACTTCCAACTATGTGTTATATATTATATTATTCACGCATTGTAAGAGATGCCTGTGCATGTTCAACTATATATGTAGTGTGTGTGTGTGTGGGTGGGAGAGTGTAGACGTTACACAACTCAACAATCTCATTGCTGTATACTACCACATACATGCTCTAACATTAACCATAATCTGTGACATGTGCTTGCTGTTGGATCCTTGTGATAACTGAAGTGTGGTAGCAGAATAGGCAGGCAACACCCCGAACAGATATCATCTATAACTCAGCTGCTTCTTAGCCATTTTACAGCCAGATCTCATCGAAATTCTATCAGAAGGGTCTTTAAGGATAACGCCTTAAAGGATAACCACAACAGTTCGGTGACATGTCATTTCTCCGAAGCTCCTTTTTTCTGACCTCTCAATAATCCGACAATTTCCCTTTGATCCTACAGCCCAATAGTTTGACATCTCTTTGTTTGGAAAAAATGAAAAGCCTTTGTTCCAACCAAAGGCTATTTTGGATTACCTCCTTCACCTCTTAATGTAAAATCAGAATCAATAATGACAAGCCAAATTACTGTTATTCTAGGACAAATTCTGAGGCTGAAGCAGGAGCCTACAAAACAATTGTTAATAATATAATAATAATAATAATAATAATAATAATAATAATAAACTTTCCTTGTATAGCACAATTCATACATACAAGATTTACAGTTTAGCAGGGTCGTCACAGGACAACATTTCTTGCAGTCCAGTGGCGCCAGAGCAGATGAATACAGTAGCAAACTGACTCTTGCGTGAACACGGGTAGACAGTCCTTGTAGGCCCTAGTCAGCAGTCTTTGTAGTCCAGAGGCGCCAGAACTATGCAATGCCCCGTTGATGCGGGCTCTTATGTGAACATAGGTCAACAGTTCTTGCAAACCAGAGGCGTTTGAAGGGCCTTTGATCTGGGCAGGGGAGTCTGACTGAAGGGACTTTGGTCCGAGTAGTTAGGTATAGGCAAGGTTGAATAGGCAGGTCTTTAGCTGTCGTTTGAAGACGTCGATGGATTCTGCTTCTATGATGTGCTGTGGTAGGGCATTCCATCTCTTTGGGGCGTAGTATGAGTAGTATGAGGCTGATTCCCTGATCCTTTTGGGTGGTGCGTCTAGAATCCGCAAGAGACCGGCATCAGCGGATCTAAGGGCTCGTGCAGGGCTATAAGAAGATAATGCGTAATATAGCATGGGGCAAGGCCATTTACAGCTTTGAATACTAGTAGTAGTACTTTGAAGTCAATTCTGTAAGATATGGGTAGCCAGTGCAGTTCAGCCAGTACAGGAGTAATGTGCTCCATCTTTCTTGTTTTTGTTAGTAATCTTGCAGACCTAGGCTAGTTACCTGTTCTCTGACATGTTGGTTTAGGTTACCTAGACTGGGGAGGAGAGCTTCACGTTTGTCTTTAAGGGCAATAAGTAGTAGTTCAGTTTTGTTTTCGTTTAATTGTAGAAAGTTATTGCTTATCCAATACGTGACAGCTGACAAACAGGAGGTTAAAGACTGTAGAGCTGTGGTTTTGTTTGGCTCAACTGAGATATAAAGTTGTGTATCATCGGCATAACTATGAAAGTCTATATTATGTTTTTTTAATAATGTTGCCCAGCGGTAGCATGTATAATGAGAAAAGGAGGGGGCCAAGACAGCTGCCTTGAGCAACACCGAAGGGTACGTCGTGATTTTTAGATACATGATCTCCTATGTATCTCCTAGTATAGAATTGTCTTCCGGTGATGTATGACTCAGGCCATTTTAGTACATGGCCTGAGAGGCCCACCCAAGTTTTTCGACGATGTAGTAGTATGTTGTGGTCGATTGTTTCAAAGGTGGCACTTAGGTCCAAGAGGACCAGGGCAGAGACTTTGTCTGTGGCTGTACTGAGTCTGAGGTCGCTTACTATTTTGGTTAAGGCAGTCTCTGTACTATGATTTGCTCTAAAGCCTGACTGGAATTTTTCTGAGATGGAATTGGTTGAGCTGTATAAAGATAGCCTTTTCAAATATTTTGCTTATAAATGGGAGGTTGGAGATCGGTCTATAGTTATTATGACCGCCGCTAGCAAAGGTAGCGAAAGCGGTCATTATAGTGTTGCCGCAACTCCCCCCCCCTTTTTTTTTTTTACAGATTTTTCGTCAATGATTCCCGGGACACTGTGCCAGTGTCCGTCAAAGAGGGGGAAAAAAGTTTTTGCTGAATAACTCAGTGAACGTTTCACCCAACAACATGACATTTTTGTGATATGTTGGTGTTACAGAGATGTATCAACCCAGCCCACAAACACTCACTTGAAGCGTAGCTCCACCTAGTGATAAGGGTAAATGCAAAAATTGGGATTTTGAGTTGCCAATATGTCGGACCGAGAAGGTGGGAACTACACAAAATATGTCATGCACCATCAGCACAAAGACCAGCACGTGCCATACAATTTGGTCCATAGGGGGAGCTGTAATTGTACAAAATGTCATTTTGCCTATTATCTAGAGAATGCTAACGTTCACAACCAATTCGTTTCTATCGTAAAATCTGATGACCCTCATTCATTGATAACTCTGGTCGACGCCCACTTCCAACGAAAACAATTTACATGAAATTTCAACACTGCGAAAACGAATCCAGACGAACTCGTCATAGGCCGTTGGTGTTGTAGGGGGCGCTGTAATTGTATAAAATCTCATTTCGCCTATTTCTTTCAGAAATCACTCCTACACACTACTCAAACACACATAATGTCATTCATTCAAAACCCACATCCATGCCCATTTCCAGGAAATCATTTCCACACAATTTCTCACCTCACAACACTGCTCTATCACATATTCATCATACCAACAGTTCCCACATTTCAATACACTGCGGCAGTCATACCATGTAACGCTATGCGGTACATCTAGTTTTTCATAAGGAAAATGGGCATACTGTAGGGTCAAGGCTGCATGTTGACTGCTTGCTATGTTTAACAAGTTTATAGAGTTCATCTTCTGTAATGGCGCTAAAATTCTGTAGGGTCGGTGGTTCCCTGCTAGGGGCATCATGGAGATAGTTAGGGTCTCGAGTGATTTCTGCTCTAATGGCTAGTATTTTTTTCGTGAAGAATTCTGCAAACTCCTCGCATTTTGGAGTGGTGGCTAAACTAAGCATCTCACAAACTGGCGCAGGATTTAGTACTTTTTCAATTGTAGAGAATAATACTCTTGTGTTTTAGTGATTGTTGCCGCAAGCCATTCCAGCTAACGAATTTTCTGAGAATAATAATAATAATAATAATAAGTAAACCATGCATAATTGATACCAATAAGGTTTCCATGTATTTTAGAAAAGCGCACTCATTGAATGAATTAAAGCGACCTTGAGCCACTGGGATGTCAAACTGTCACAACTGTCACTAAACTTCAAACTGTTGAGGTTAGCAATGCACGAGGCTGCCTAAAATAAACTCAAATTGTTGATTCTGATTTTACATTAAGAGGTGAAGGAGGTGATCCAAAATAGCCTTTGGTCAGAACATTGAGCTGTTGGAAAAAAGGGTTTAATTTGTTCGAAACAAAGAGATGTCGAACTATTGTGCTGTAGGATCAAAGGGAAATTGTCATAGTATTGAGAGGTCAGAACAAAGAAACTTTGAAGAAACAGGCAGTTCCTGACAGTTCAGTTACGTCACAAGTAGAGGTGGAACACTCACTGTGTGCACATGGACGAGTTGAATCTGATTGGAAACGGATTGGGATCGTATCGAATTCATGTGCACAGGCGAAAGATCGTATAGGGATTGGTTTTGCGAATCCGATTGCAACCCCTGGTTTAAGCTGATGTTAATCCGCTTGATGCCGCCTTGTGCACGGGATTGGATTGGATTCACATACTGCGCATGCACTGGAATTTTCTACCGGGATTTCACCCAGAAGTGGAAGCAGGTGCCACTTCTTTGCTGCAGCAGCTCTTAACAAGTAATTCTCGTTGTCCTTGTTTGCTTGTAATATCAAATGCCGACGGCACAGTTCGTGTCATATCAAGGAAACCAAAAACGCTGTTTGGTCGTTCATACGGACTTCCAAACAAAGGAAAATGCACAACATGTATGCAAATGCTGCTCTGTCAACACCACTTGTTCACAGGAATACAGCGCCACCTAGCGTAGCGGAAACGGCCAGATCTCTGACCATTATCCGATTACACAAACTCCATGTGCACTTGGATTTTGGGACAGACCACCCGTTGTGTAGCAACACCCAATCCAATCCTAATTCAATCCTACCATGTGCACGTAGTGACTGTTTTTTTATGGCTGATGAAAAAATTGATATTTCAGGAAGCAGGGTCAGCCGATGGCCGATACAAGTTGCCGACTGTTTGGGGCTGATATAAGTCACTGATTTTTTTATATCTGCATGTGTTTCCTCTTTATTTGCATGCTTAAAAGACACTCTTTCAATACTAGGAAGAATGTGCCCCAAACTACATTTGGGTCCGTTCTAATTGACATTCCCTGCTTAAAACTAAATGCCTCGAATATGGAGACAAAACAAAGATGTTGCAACGAAGAATCTTATTCCTACCATGTTCCTGGTGATACACACAGAGGTTTCACTAGTTTGCCCAGGGGTATGCTTTGCTGTCTAAAAGTGCATGTTTGGGTTGGTAGCAGACCTTGGTCTGGGAATGCCTTTAATGATGGTGATGTCTTCAGTGATGGAGAGTGATGTCTGCTTGCATTGCCTGTGTTAATAATGGGAATGAGAGTGTAGAGGCACTAGTGAAGCAGGGAATAAGGGGAGCAGGGTTCATACACTTTTTCACCAGTTTTTTTTCCATGACTTTTCCATGACTTTTCCAAAACTTTCCACAGAATACCCATAACCAAAATTGTCGTAGTGCACATCGACACAACGACCCCCCCCCCCCCCCCCCCCCCCCCACATCATTTATGTGTGGAAGCATTTTCCTTGTATTGCTCATTTCCGTATAGGAAATATTTTTTGGTGCGGAGAAACACAGCCTACGCACAACAAGGACCGTCAGTAGGCTACGCTGAGTTGCTGGAGACGTGGGGGCTCCCACTGGCGGTCCTTGGTGTGCGTTGGCTGTGTTTCTCCGCACCAAAAAATATTTCCTATACGGAAATGAGCAATACAAGGAAAATGCTTCCACACACCAGGAAAATGCTTCCACACACTTATTTAGGTCTGGGGAGTGTGGGGGAGACACTAAATTACCAAAACCAAAATAACAAACAATAATACATGATTTAAGTTTTAGAAAGACCAAAAGGACATTTATTTTTAATAAATACCTTACAAAAGCTAATAAACAAGAATAAGTTCTTTGGTAAATACCATAAACATTTACAGACATATCAGGAACATCATTACAATAATAATCAGATAACAAAAGTTGAACAGTTGAACAAAAGATCTGAACTGTCAACACCACCCATGTTTTTTATTATAGTCATTATAGCATGTCCCATGACATATCTTTCCTTACTAATCTATGTACCTATGTAGGCTATAGTTATTTACATTGAGGAAATTAGACAGGCACGTGACTGCACATAGGTGTGTCCACTCGGCCACTAAAAGACCTCCCACTATGTGACAGAATCTCATGTCTCCACATCCTAACCTTCATTCCCACCTCTTCACATGTTTAAAATCCTTTTAAAATTGCTCTTTATCTTTTTTAGGCCTATGGGATGACAGGGTATAGATGTAAATTCATTTGATGGCCCTTGGTATGTCTGAGTAGGACTGAAACACAATCAGAGACGCACTCTGGACCATAAGACATAGGACACAGGACCTGTTAGGGAATGGCTAACCAAATTCAAAAAAGTGAAATATTTATGAGAATGGTAATGGTAATGTATATATAAATATAAACTCACCATGACTACTGTTATTAGGCTATACTAGAACAAGTACTCGTGTACACACAGGAATGTGCACATGCAGGCGCGCGCACACAAAAAGACACAGAAACACAAATCTAGCTAAGGATGATGGTGGATCACTCTCCACCTCCTTATCACCCAACAGCTGCCTGTCCAAGAAGTCCTCCTCCTCTACATCTATGCCTTCATGGTCCGCCAAGTTGGGATCCACAATGACATTGCACTCAACCTCTGCCTCCTTTCCGTGCAGATGGAAGACTGGCTCTTCTCTCCACACATCTAAGAAAAACAAACAAAACACATAACTTTGAGTGACCTGTCTTACTTCTCTGCACATCACACATAACTTTGATTTACCTGTCTTATGTCTCTGCATATCACATCCATTTATTGACAATCACTTGCCAAGACCATTTTTTACCAAAATGTTGGTGCACTAAAGGACTGAACAGTTGCTCTCACCTGTTTGTTTTGTGTTAACAATTAAGTATGTATAGGAATAAACAATATGGCAAACATGACTGATAAAAACTTGACCAAAGAAACCTGACACAAATACCATAATATAACCAAATAAGACTTTCATGCTACTGTATAGGCTAAATGAGATTGCGCAGCTGAGTAAATGCAAGGAGGACGAGAGATGCGTCATGTTAGTGAGCTATAAATTATCTCTAATAGCCATCACTTTAGCTAGCAAATCGACAACATACAACCTAACTAGTAATTAGACACAACTGTGAAATGTTTACTGTGATCCTTACATTCACATGGACAACATATGGTAAAAAACAAACTATGTGCTCTCAACAGCTCGGATTTTTCGTGGCAACTAGCACGCAAAGCAGGTAGATTCACTAACAGACTAGCCATCAAGCTAACCATATATGACATGTGAAGCCACCATTGTCTGACACATTTCGACTGAATCACTTATTATGTTTAACATATAATCCTGAACATTACATATTATAAGCCTGTAGGTGAATATATGTTTGAGAGCGAAGTTCACAAATTAGTAGAACCGATCATGCATGTAGCGTAGCAGCAGTAGATTTGGAAGGTAAAGCTAGTTTGCTATGAAACTACTGACAGGCTATTTCGTACAAAATTCAAAGAATCTCAAAAATATGTATCCTAGTGGTAACTATAGCCTGTCCTACACTTGTCAGTCATACGAAATTTCACATTCAAAAGCCTACAAAAAACGAAAATGAGTAATGACAACGAACTACAGTTTGCTGCTTGTTTATTTACCTACACAGCCTGCTGATATGACCACTCACGGTCATATAATCAAACTATGAAAAATGAGTAAGTACTGCCGTTTTTCAAGTAATAAACAATCGAACCATATTTGAATGGGCCGTCGCCAATGACCAAGCGGAAGGGCACGACTCAAACATAGGGATTAACACTGCTGTTAATTTAACCTGCATGACATAGATCATCACATCAGTGTTACAGCTAAATCCATACACCAAACATCCGTCACAAAACCATCCCCCTTCTCTGATCAGCACTGAACTCCCATTTGATTTCAGTCAACGTAAAATAAAATAAATTCAGATGACGGAAATCCGTCACAGCGACTATTCAGATGACGGAAATCCGTCATAGTGACGGAAAACTTTAATCCATGCTAAATGTGTTGGCGATGTCGGAGTCGGGAAACATGCATTGAAAAAGGTCCAAGATGCCCTCATTCCCGTTGTATGAGTGGTGTTTCGCAACGGTGTGAACAATCCACAACACCTCTGCTTTCATCGTTGGTGTGGACCCAAAAGCTGTGCGCAGATCCACTGTGGCTGTTGCGGTCGTAGCTGGAGAGGTTTCAGCACTAGCGCCTGGTTCGTTAAAATTAGCTGCTTCGGGCACATTAGCAGCTAGCTCCCCAACCTTATCTCCTCCTGTCGCTTGAAAGACGGCAGCAATGGAAGGGTTTTCTTCTTTTATCTTCATATATTTAATGTGCTTGAATGACTTGGCATGAGACTCTAACGCCTTCAGTCCCATTGTGCCGAGCTGAATTTTTTTTCTGCACACGGTGGAAAAAGCCTCAAACACACTGCCTCCTGGCTTTAACCAATGACGAAAACATTGTTCATCCAGCCACGCTTCATTAAACTTACATTTCCCCATAACCACAGCATGAGATAGGTAGCCAACGTACAAATGTAAACAAAAAATAAACGAATATAACGCAAAGCAATGAAAACCGTCTCTGGTCCCACCTTCCTGACTGTGCTGGTTGCGTTGGTTCCCGCCGCTCTTCATTCAGGCCAAAGATTCGACCGTTTTTGTTCAGGATACGTCAGAGCCTTCTTTTAAACAGTGCCACAACGTTCTCTGGACTCTGGCTACGTTATTTAACCAAACACTGGTGGTTGACGAATGAAAATTTTGAGGCGCAAAGCGACACAGAGAAATTACAAACTGCGCAAAATTTAAGACCTAGATATAAAAATTCAAGTCTTTTTAAGGCATTATTTTTAAATTCATAAATTCAATGCTTTTAAGACTTTTTAAGATCCCGCGGGAACCCTGTTATACAGCTGAGCCATTGATGCCAAAAGCCTCATGAGGACTTGCATATAAACCACTTCAGTGACAATCACATAATTGGGGAATGGATTACAATTGGTTAATTAAGCAATATAACACGAGTGGGAGTGGGGCTGGTAGCAGACATTGCCACGGCTGTGGTTCGGCCGCAGACACTCATCACACACACACACACAAACACGCATACATTCTACTCTACACGTGTTGAAAATAACTCAACTTGTGTTGTTTTTTAACACATCTCTATGTCCAGATTGGGACAACAGAACTTTTGTTGATTTTAACACATTATGTGTGTTACCATATTCAACACAACTTTTGTGTAACTTGTGTAACAAGTTTTTGTGTTACTTTTTATGTTATATCAACACATGTTGTGTAACTGTACCTACTAGCATATGATTAGAAAAAAAAATACAACCAAATTAAAGATTACAATTTGACATGAATTTTATTATTCAATCACACATATCCAAGAATTGCCAATACTTTAAATATATACGTAAATTAATAAAATACATAAAATGTCGCCATGTAATACAATTAACTCATTCGATGCCAATGACGCGAAAACGCGTCTTTTACGATAGTAGCGCCCAGACGCGTTATCGAGTCAATTTCGTTTTTTTACAGGGGAGGTGGGGTAATCATCTGATCTAGCTTGTGTAAAAAAATCAAAGTTGTAATCACAAGGGAACCCATTCTGTGGGTAGTAGTAAGTCTACAACTAGTTAAAAAAAGCTATCTAATTGATGTAAACAGCCTAGACACTGGACCTGGCTTGCTCAATTGCTCGCAGTTTTGCACACTGCTAGCTTGATCAAAATAAATCCTGTCAGCACGTATGTTGAAGCTACTGTTTTCCTAGCAACATCTCACGTTTAGCTTCTGCAAGCCACCAATAGATTAATTTCACTTTAGGTAATGCATAACGAGCAGCCTGTCGCGCTGTTTCATAGATAGCTACACCTGCACTTGACTGACCCGTCTGCACCGACAGCAAGTCACTGACGACCCAGCTCTCTACATTTGGTAAAGCGCACGGATTCACTGCACTCTCCCAACATCATAATTTCCTGTGCTATCATTGTCATGTGTTAATCTAGTTGTTCTGTGTGCGGATCCTGTGGAATACGATGTTATTTTGCTCTGAAGGCGTTGTATATTTAGTTCGGTTCCGGTTTGCCTATCCTCTGCCTGAGCCAAGTTCCCACACTAAAATGTTACAATGTTTTATATCGTGTTTGGTGACGTTCAGAAATATTACATTTGCAAGCATGGAGCAGTAGTCTAATTGCATAGCTTACTCCGATACTAGATGTATGGACCGGTATTTTAGATCGTGTTTATAGGTCTTCTCTGCTGCACACATGCATACACACACACGCACACACAGGGGGAGAGCTAGAAGCACTACAGTTATACATAGTACAGTTATAACATACATAGTATAGTTATACAAGTACAGTTATAACATAGTGTGCTGTACATAAATAGCTGCTAGAAAGTCTAATTTTTGCCTTTGAAATGTTTACGCACAAAGTGTTTCCCATGAAGTGTTGCTTTTAGCTGTGCTTCAAAGAATCTATGAAATGTGTCTACATGGTTTTATAAATAAATTTGTATTTTTTAAATTTATAAATAATGTTGCCAGCGTTATTTTTGGTGCAGTATACAATGGGATCACTTTTCATAATGTTTGAGATGTCTCTGAAGCAAAAACAATTGTAATCAAAGACATTTTCTGCTTGAAATGTTGCTCGTTACAAAAAGCCATTTTTCTCAGTATTTTGGTCAGAAATCAGCATTTTTAGTTAAACCCACCCATGTTCTCCAGACAATTGCTAAGGAATGGAAAGAGGTACAAAAAAAAAAAAAATTCTGACGATACAGGAAAGTCTGGAGTTTCTTTTGGTATGTTTTTTGTTGACACAGACATAGAACTCAATTTTCTGTGGGTCTTGAAAAAACACTGAAATGTTCAAAAAATCCTGGCACTGGGACGTGACCAACTTTGAAAATGGCTGGCACTCAATGAGTTAATAAAATACAATACCAAATTTGCAGTAAGATAAAAATCTGTACACATTTGTCTCATATCATTGTGTTTTTCAGAATTAATTAAAGTCTTCATTCTGCTAATGTTTAAATTTTAAAAAAGAAAAGGGAAATATACATTACAATTTGGACACTTTACAATACACTTTCAAAAGGACAGGTTTGGTTTCTAATAAATTTCAGCTCAGCTTTTGTTCTTTTAATACATTTCTAAAAAATGAATGGTGTAATACCTTGCAGACACATAGTATGAGCATAGACAGCACCTGGGCCAATAACCAACTCCTACATACAGTACATTTGGGAGTGTTTACAAAGAACACAAAGTACTTGTGCATGTAGGAAGAGCACCTTAGGGAGAAACTATGGCTATTACACCTACCCCTACACTATCTATAATCAAGTAAATAGTTCAGGCTGTTAGTCCCTACTCCCAGGTGTAACACGCACAACTGGCCGCTGACTACAGCTATTCACGCAACCTCATGTGAGCTGTACAGGACAGAGCAGCTGAGGGGGTGGCCAACTGGAGCCGTACAGACAGATGCTCAACAAGGGTTAACCTGAACCAGCCGGCTACCGTTACAGTGACTGGGGCTGCTGGGGCCGTTTACATGATCCACTCAGCAGCACCTACCTATCGCTTTCCCCCATGGCTTTCACCATGCCAACAACATGCATCTCATCCAGGACCACTGGCAAGCCTTTGCAGTTTCCTCCAACATTTCCTTAACTAGAATTAAAATAACTAGATAAATACATAAAAATACAAGACACTTGCACATGTGGGGAGAGCACCCATTGTACCACACTTCAGGCTTTCCTAACTACAGCCATTACAATTATCCATACACTATGTGGGACACATCCTCAGCAGTGTACCTCAGGATCAACGGGTGTTTCGGGCCTTTATTCACTGTACACCCTCCCCTGAGGCGGCCCCACTAAAGGTGATCAATCCTTTAGTGTGTGTCCACAGTTCAGCTACCTGCTACCCAAATTTCCAAAATGAAAATGTACTTCCTCAATTCACTTACAACCAAAGTTTACTTCCAAAATTTACTACCTACTGTTCATTACCACCAGTTTGCACGACTTCCAAAGTTTTACTTACAAAATTAACTACCACCACAATTTACTTCCAAAATGACCTGCTTACTTACTAATTAGGACTTATTATCGAATATTTGCACTTTACCACCATTTTACCACAAATACTATCACTTTGCAGTCACTAACGCATATGCCATTACACAAACAACCCTGCCAATGCTAGTTCTAAAGACGATTCTACTCACTTACTTAACATTAAGTGTATACACCTCTTGAATCTAATGGTGACTAATGCTCAGTTATAGTAATACTGTAATTATCGCATATTGATCCTTTTATGGGTGACTGTTGTATAATAATAATAAACTGGCTGTTGCCACTTACCAGTAGGAGAGAACCTCAGAGAACTGACCCGTATCTCTGGCTTAAAGTGGCGAGAGGTCCCGATTCTACCCGCTGACTTAACATTAAATGTATACACCTCTTGAATCTAATGGTGTCTAATGCTCAGCTATCCCGAAACGTAGTGCCCCTTTAATGCAATTAATACAACTGTCGGTTTAAGATTGAGATTTTCCGTTGTCATACAGTGAAGTCAAGCTTTACCTTGGTTGGGATCGTGGATCTTGACGCCAGCTATGCCAGATATGAAAAATGGAAATCTGAAAATGAGGGGGGAGGTAGCTGCTAGACCAGAATTGCTTTACATGTCCACATTTCAAGATAACAAAATTTCATAAGCTCTACTTCGTGCATATTAAACACTGTTGCAGGCATTCCCAACCAATACAATCTCAATAATTCAATAACTTCTATCCATTTACCTCAGCACAAGACAACGGTTGTTAGCATAACGTCATCTTCTACAAACCAAACGCGCTAGCTAAGAATTCACTAGCAACCGAACTCACAAAGATAACAATCAGCATTGTCTTCGTCAATGACAACCTTCTACCCGAGGTTTCACTCGCTATGAATGATAAACTTAAAACTACTGAACCAGTCAAACCTTTACCATCAAACATTTTCACTTGGTCGCTGCCACCAAGCTAGTTAATGTTCCTGTAGCATACTAGCTAACATCAAAACGGCGTTTTCAGCATATTAGCATATAGCTTTTCACCCTATTACGCCCCGCCCACTTCAACGGTGAAATTTGTTCCGCTTTGTGTTAGAACTTCCGTTTAGCTAGTTCCGCTTAGCAGCTAGCTATTTTAGTGAGAAGATGGACGTTAACTGGGTAGAGACGGCAGAGTGTATTCGCGGCAAAGATGGTAAATTGTTACCACACCCTAAACTAATTACAGAGTGGGTAGACGATATGAGAAGGTGGCCTCCTGTGACATACGGGGACATTTTTAATTATTTAGTTTTGTCGGTGGGCATAGACGGCTTTTCGATGCGAAACTTTAAAAGTACCGCAGCGTATCAGTACCTTCATAGTGGGAAAGTCGGTCGCATCTTGTTACACAAGCAGGACAATTTGTTGTTTTTAAAAGCCAGCGTCAGTCCGAGCCAAGCCAGCTGTCCGAGCCACAGCGCTTGGGTTTTAGTTACAACCGAAGGGGTTGTGGAGACAACAGGTTGCTCCTGCATCGCCGGCCTGGGAAAATCCTGCAGTCACGCCGCTGCAATTTTATGGAAGGTAAGCTTTACGTTAGCTTTATGTCGAGGTAATCCATTTTGTGAGTTGGATTGCCTTAGCTATCATATCCTTAACTATGCCGTCTTATTGTAGTGTTTCAATATTAAAAGAGAACGTGGATACAAGCTACATGCAACTTAACTATACCAGCATTAGGCATTTAAACGTCTCCTGTGTAATCTAGCAACTTCTTGTCGTGCTTGTTTTTGTTTATCCATGTGAGGGACTATGAAACACTAGTCAAAGTTTTGAACACATCGAAGAGACAACACTAGTTAATGTACTGTTTACTGTAGGCTTTCTTGTGCAGCATTTGGTGTAATAGCCTGCTGTTCGTAGTCTTAGTGTAACATTCTGTTCATCTTACAGGAAGTGTTACAACGTGAATTTTGTGTATCTGAAAATGTTAACATACAGTATTTTGTTTTTGGCTATACACAGCTCGAGGTTAATGGTGGTCATTTGTAAGTAGCCTATATTGTCAAATCTCGTGACGATGTCTTGGAATAAGGTAAGTGAAAGAAGTTCAGGTAAGTCTGCAGTTGTTATATCACCTATCAAGAACCATGGCGAGTCTATGTATTGTCACACAACACTGAATGTGAAATAAGGAGGATGTCTGTGTCTCTTCCTGCAACAAGACCATGCTATTGGTAGGTAAGCTGATCACTCCCAATGGAGGGAACAGCAGGGGTTGTCAGTGTTCATGCTATGTGGTATTGTGTGACATTTTCATATACTAACAGATACAATAACTTAAGTGAAATTAAATGGAGTCACTGACATACTGAATGCATGGATTTTGGCAACCCTGTAATGTTCAGTCTAATCACTTTTGCTGGAAGAAAGGTAGGTTATGAATGTGACCAGTTGACCAGTTAGGGCTGGGGGATATGGAAAAAAATGATCACATGTATTTTTCCATATTGACCGATATTGTTTTTTTATCACTATTAGGGCTAATAACACTGATAATAAACAATGATTAGTGGTGATGTGCTTGATCATTGTCAATTAAGGGCTACGCTTGTTGGTTTGATTAGTTTTTTTATTCATTACCCCACCCTACGAACAGTTTTAAAGTATTTGTTTGCAATCTTTGTGCATATCTTATTTTCAGTGTTAACTATTTTTAACTAGTTATGTTTGTCAATTAATTAAAATATATTTGAATTTATGCATGTGAGTCAAGTAGTTGTTACTGATTTAAACCATGTTTGGTTTTAGGTGGAGAATGCGGTGTCTAATGGGCTCACAGGAGTGGCAAGCACCGATGAGTAGCGCATCTGGAACACCGGGACACAGCGGAATCTTGCCCCAAAGCTGCTGGTGGATATAGCGTTCTCGCACCACAAACCAACAGATGCCTACCAGACACCTGAAGTAAGGCCTAACCTGCTACCTCTGCCCCCCACTCCAATTTTTCACACTCATGATGAGCTGAGAAATGGCTTAAAACACCTTAAGCTTCCACAGTCAAGCCTGCTCTTTAAGTGTGTCAACGCCACAGTTTCCCAAGAGCCACCCCAAGCCTCTGCTGAAGTCCATGCTGTCCACGATGGCACCAGCTCTTGTCAGAGATGTGGCTATTTTTACGAGACTTTTGTTGCCTTTTCACCCGAAACAGCGAAGACCTTGGAGCAGCTGACTCGGGAGCAGACAGCCTCTCACCTCTGGCATGACTCCCGCAAAGTAAGAATTACAGCGAGCACGGCGAAGAAAGTCCCGGTAAGAGCTAACCCTCTTAGTTTTTTGCAGCACCATATCCACCCTAGATTTCATGGCAATGAGGCAACTAGGCATGGGGTAGCAGGTGAGGTGTTAGCTGTTCAGTGGTTGGAGGAGTGTGGCTTCACTGTTGCCCGGAGTGGCACTGTTTTGTGCCCCTCAGAGCCCTGGCTGTCAGCAAGCCCTGATGGCTTTCTGAACACAGGGGAGTTACTGGAGGTGAAGTGCCCTTTGCTGAAGGAAAATGAAGACCTGGAGGATGCTTTAAGCAGATGTGATATGAAGATGGTGGATGGTTTGCCCCAGCTGCAGCCAAATGGTTCACGTGGGTTTTACACCCAAGTACAGCTTGGCCTGTTCTGTACACGACTGAGGGGATGCAAACTTTTGGTCTGGTCTGCCTCCAAGCAAATTTTGTTTGATGTCCCTTATGATGAGACATTTTGTGTCAACACCATTGCCAGACTTAGGTCCTTTTATTTTAAACATATGCTTCCCTACTTAGCTGACGAGTACCAGGAAGGTCGCCTGTTGATGTGTGATAGGTATATGCACTTGTGCAAGTAAACAGAATGAATGTGTATACAGTTCGTGTTTTTATGTAGTTTTTATCTTTTTGGAAAATATATAGGTAGGTCAGTAGTAACAAATGCTTTGTTTTTCCATTTCTTACAATCACCAAGATGACCATTAACACAAGTTTGGCAACAAAAATCAGTTTATTAAATAAATCATTTCATTTAAATGCTTCAAATGTGTGTCAGTTGTGGCTTTCTACACCAGGTCATGACATCTGTTTGTACAGATTAGATCAGATTCAACTTTACTTTTATTACACATGCATAAATACAAGTAATTAAATGTAATATAGTACATAGTAAATATAATATAAACAGTATGATAGTAGTGAATTATGTGGCAGCTGTGGCCTAGTGGTTAGAGAGTTGGTCTTGCAATCGGAAGGTTGCTGGTTCAAATCCCGCCCTACCCATGGTTGAGATGCCCTTGAGCAAGGCATCTAACCCTACACTGCTCCAGGGACTGTAACTGAAACCCTGTAAATATCTGTAAGTCGCTCTGGATAAGAGCGTCAGCTAAGTGTAATGTCATAATATTATGTACAAATAATGGGACCGTATGAACAGGTGGGGGTACTTTGTTGTTAATCTGTGTGAGGGATATAAACAGATGTATTATAAACAAGTATACAGTAGAGTTTCTAGAATATATGATGTGCTATGAACAAGTATACAGGTGTGCTATAAATATATAAATGAATAAATATATGTATGAACAATATGAACAAGATATGCACCAGATGAACTATAACACGCATGCATGATATACAGAGAATATACAGTATTTACAATATATACATATGTGGTTTGGGTGGAGTGCCAATAGATGAGGGGATTGGGTAGAGTTTAATGACATTGGTATACAAAGAACACTTAGAACTAGGTTTTACAAACATACTGTAACTTAACACTGAACAATACTGAACGGATTAAAAGTGGGTTAAAAAACTATTCTTCACCGTCATGAATAATGTCACCACGAAGGTTACACAGGGCTGCACAAACTCTGAGGATTTTGTCGTACTTTGGGGCAAGACTAATTGGGACTGTCTGAGATATAACTCTGTAGTTTTTCAGTCGGCGAAGGACTCTTTCAACGTGTACACGCACATTGGCAATGCGTCTTGTGTTGGTGGTGTCTTCCTCTGAGAGCTGCATGCTTTTTTTTGTAAATGCGGGTATGACGAGCTTCACCCTTCTCTCAAGGAGGAGATCTTGTATAACAAAACCCCTGTCAGCCATGACCTGATCCCCTGGACGCAGGTATTCCAAAAATCCAGAATTTGTAGTGATGAATTTATCGCTGCACCTTCCTCCATATCCAGGCGAGATGAACATGATGAGTCCACAGGGAGCCACTGCTATTAAGAACTTGATGGTGTTTTGTCCATAGTAGTGGCTGTAAGACTCCCCCCTGGAGTCAAGGTTGTGGGGCTTCTGAAGGGGGACTTCAGAGCAGTCAATGATGCAGGTTAGTGATGGAAAATGCTCCCTGAAACATTGTGGCATCGTTGCTTTAATCGTCTCCCTGGGTAGCCATGGGATATAAGGGCGTAACCTCTCCTCCATAAGATCAAGCCAGCAAGAAATAACCTTACTTACACAGGGCTGTGACACATGAAACCTCTCTGCGATGTCATCTTGCAGTAGGTTTAGGCAAAGTTTCATCAGTGTCATCAAAAGCTGATCCCGGGGATGTAGGTGAAAGCCATTATTAAAATCTTCCGTCAGATCATCACCCAAGGAGGTAAAGGCATCCAGCGGCAGTCCGGTGTACAGCAGGCTCAGGTGGTCGTTTCTTAACAGCTGTACATAAACTGGAATCTCGGAACACTGGGTTGCCCTGTCACACAGCAGGGGTTGGTGGTGAGGTAAAGGCCAGTTTGATGCATAGCTGTGGTCTGACACAGAAGGATCTTCCCACTGTGTTCCTGCGTCGCACTGTCCGATAATGTTACTGTCAGCCTCTGCTGCATCGCTCGTTGATGCCTCTATAAAGAAAGAAAGTAATTTAAATCTATGACTTATTTATGTTAATGACTTAACTACTGTCATTCTGAAAGCATACTATTTAATGACACATCGTCTTAAAACGTATTAAACAGTGTCTTAATAAGCAGTCAGTAACTCGAGTGTTAAGACAAATGTAGCTACAAGCTCGCGACATCAGCGCAAGTAAACTTTATCTGAACTTACCTGACAGTCTCACAAGCACCCTTCTCGGGCGCTTCACCGGAGCTTCGTAACCAAGCCATTTCTCTGGAAACGGGTGTTCGGTTGTTGGTTTCCCGTCGACAAAATGGAAAGAGCACACATACGGCTTTTTCGGAGGATTTTTTAAATTCAGTGCTCTCAGCCACTGACGCCGGCCTTCTTCAGTTGAAGGAGGGGGGTAGAGATTAAAAGCTGGCCCACAGCAGTCAAATCGCTTTTTTTTGTGAGTAAAACACTCCTGTTGAAGAGACAATCGCCTCTTTTTCCAGTTATTGTAGCAACCACGGACTGCACATATAATACTACTCATTATACCTCACTTGTTTAGACCCGTGATAGTAATGAGCGTCAATAAATCAGCGGTATAACCGGAAGTTCTAACACAAAATAACAACAATGGCGCCCCCCCTGTAACCATGGAGAATATGGTGATATTGATTTCATGCTATCACTGAAAAACGTATGGATTCATAATAGTGCCTTTATAAGCAGTGTCACCGCAACTCAATAACACTTACCTTGAGTTAAAGTGACGCCTTCTAAAGCTCTCTCTAAAGCTCTTCTCTTTCCTCAGGCGATGTTGCTTCGTTACGTATTCCTCAGGTCGAGTCAAGTGTCCTTGCTTGAACTTCACCGTTGTTCGGTTATTATAAGGGTGGAGCCAAATTGATTTAAAAATGAGCTCGCACTCAAAGCCGTAATACATTTTGGGCAAATCAGTGGGAGGTAAACAAGCGCAAATGGACAAGCCTGTCAAATTGTGCTATTCCATAGTGACCATCAAGTCAACAACTTTTGTTGAGAGTAATCTTACACAAGAGATGTGTTGATTTCCAACACATTCGTTTTAAGAGTGTATGTAAACCTGTTTAGCAAGTCTAAAAATTCTTGGCATGCAGACAATTCTCGCTTGAAGTAAATTTAATCAAAAGAGAAAGAGGGTGGGTGTGCCAGGGCGGAGAAGAAGATAAAAGAAGACAAGAAAGAAAAATTAGTTTCTTTTCTATTTTGAGACATGCCAGCACCCATAAACAAATGTCCATTGTGTGTGTGTGTGTGTGTGTGTGTGTAGGTGTGTGTGCATCACTTTGAAAAACAGCATTTCTTACATTTGTTCCCTCACTGACACACATTTACCTAGAGTGACTGAGCAGTGAACTAAAGACAGGGATGGTCATTACATGTGGACATATATTGAGGAGAGGGATATATACCTCTATGTAAGTTCATTTCCTCTTCAATACCCCTTGTATAAATACTTTGGCCATACAAATGCCCTTGCAGAAAGAGAGAGAGAGAGCAAGAGTGAGAGAGAAAGAGAGATAGAGAGAGATACTTACCTTGGCTTGATCATGACTGCATCAGGAAGCTTCAAAAAACTTGCAGAGCTCTATATGCAATAAAAGTAAATTTCTGGACATAAAAATACCAATTAGGATTTGGTGCAAAATATTTGACTGTGTAATTCAGCCTATTGCATAGTGAGATATGGGGTCCATTCAGTGAACACAGCCACACTAGATGGGACAAGCATCCTATAGAAGCCCTACAGTACATGCAGAATTCTGCCGATTAATCTTAAAAATCTAAAAGAAAACACTAACGAATGCATGTAGGGCAGAATTGGGTAGATTTCCAATGGGGTCATTCCGTGTCAAATCGAACGATGGCCGACAGTCAACCTCTCCAAAAAATTTGAACAAAAATCACAGCTGTTTGTACATCCAACCTATGTATAAATCTTAAATATTAAGTCTGTATCACTAATAGCTCCAAAACTACAGCCCTTTGAAAATTCAGGTAATTTTGGGAATTCTGGTGAACAAGCCTTTTGGCTTTTTAGAATGTGAAAACTAAGATCTCATATTTTTCAATGTTTAAATTTAAGATGTGCATAATATTTTGTGATAATGAGTGTAAATGTCTATGTCTTGCGTTTCATTACTTTAAAAATATGAGATCTTAGTTTTCACATTCTTGATGTTTGCATAGCATATTGTTACTGTTTATGATCTTTAAATTGATAGCATTCCTGTTTATGGTCTCTTTGTGTTTGTATTATAATGCCATTTCAGTTTTGCCTTGCTTTTTGTGTGCTGTACAACAAAACCCTGCTCAAAAATGACATTGACAGTGCAATTGGTTTAATTGTAACACAAAGTTTGTTTGGCAGCTTTTCCTGTAAATGACTTGCTACCATATCATTGACTTCCATTGTATTAAAAGAGCACAACATGTGGTGGAAAGAGGTATTGCTGATCAATCCAACTCCATGGAATTACTGACATTTTTTTCTCAAACATCATATGTCAATAAAGAGGCTCAGCAACAAATAGAAATTTTGGACAAATGATCCTCACCTACAGGATGATTGTGGAAAAATGTTAAAAAAATCCTGTGAACTGTCCACATGGTGAAATGACAAGATGAAAACAGCCTTTTTGAAAATCAAGCCTAACTTCAAGAAAATACACTGACCATATGAAAACAATATCCACAAAGGTTAATGCATAGGCATGACATTATAATCCGTATATAACTGGGAAAAATAATCTGATAAATTTGTGTGCCATACTTTTTGAACGAGAAGCCCTCAAAAGTGGTGGTGTCATTTCACATATTGAATCTATAGCCATTTTCACAGCTTTGGAGAGGAAGAATTACACAAGGTACATCTGATCTGATTTGATTTTTGAATTCTACAGGAAAATGCATTTCTTTTCACATAGTTACACTAATGTGTGTGGAATACTAAAAGAGCCAGCAATGTCGGAAGTTGAGCAAAAGGCTTGTTCACCAGAATTCCCAAAATGACCTGAAAGGGCTGTAGTTTTGGAGCTAT
Source organism: Coilia nasus (assembly GCA_027475355.1). NCBI lineage: Eukaryota > Metazoa > Chordata > Actinopteri > Clupeiformes > Engraulidae > Coilia > Coilia nasus. Next base: position 30,608,345 of record CM050206.1, read on the forward strand.
TAGTGATACAGACTTAATATTTAAGATTTATACATAGGTTGGATGTACAAACAGCTGTGATTTTTTTCAGATTTTTTGGAGAGGATGACTGTCGGCCATCGTTCGATTTGACACGGAATGACCCATTGGCTATCAATGTACAAAAAAGAGCTCTAAAATTTCAAATGCATCTTCAAACAGGTCACACAGACATACTGCATTCCATTGCAGCCAAAACCCAAGATCTGAATCCTGAAAAGAGTCCTCTAAGCCAGCTTGTACGGAGACTGACTAATTCCTACCTAATACATACTAACAACTTCTCTCAGATAAGCACTGCTTTCAAACAAAATGTCAACAAAATTGTCCAAACATTTTTGGACAATACCTGGCAATACAATACATTGTAATATTGGACAATACCTGGCCTGACAATACAATACATTGGCAAAATGAAACAAAAAAAAACAAAGCAAACTAGAATGTTATAGGACAATCAAATGTAATTACGAATTGGAGAAATATCTCTTTACTGTCAGAGATACAAAGCAGCAGCAGATCCTGACCAAATACAGACTCAGTGACCACAACCTTGCCATAGAAAAAGGCAATCATGGCTGCCATGAGATGAAAGGGTATGTGGTCACTGTATAACAGGTGAGGTCGAAACAGAGGTGCACTTTTTTCTCCAGTGTGAGAAATACTTAGATATAAGGTAAACGTATTTTGACAAATTCACAAACCTAATCCCAGGGTTCCAAAATCTGTGCGAACAGGAATTACTGTCTGTCTTACTTGGACAGCAAGGACAAACAGCAGCTGTGGCTGCCAAATATGTCACTGAATGCCATACAGCAACGGACAGTGGATAGACACCACAAACACAAACACATGTACACCAATTCACAGCACTTCAGAACTCATTCACACACACAGACTCCATGCACACGCATACACTCACGCTCACATGCGCACACACACACACACAAGCGTGCGCACACGCACACACCATTTTGTTTGTATGTCATAGATACATGTATGTTCATCCTACTGTACTGTTTGGATGTTACACTTTAGCAATGCAATGAACTATTTGTCATGCCAATAAAGTTAACTTGAATTGAAATGAATTGAGAGGAGAGAGAGAGAGAGAGAGAGAGAGAGAGAGAGAGAGAGAGAGAGAGAAATGGCACCCTGTAAATAAGGTGTATGCTTACGTATACATTTGTGTGTGTGAGTCTGTGTATACAAGTTTTTTCATGCTCATAATAATACATTATATGAATGCCCACTGTCATGCTGCTAAAACATGCTGTGTTAAGTTTAAGAGGAGAGAGGGGGAGACAGCACCTGAATCCAAAATTTCAAACAAAAACAAATCTTGCCATCCTGATTTCAAACAAATCTTGCCATCCTGATAATATTAGGAGATATTGCTAAAAACAGCATCTCTGAACCAAAACAGTAATATTGCATCTCACCTTCCTGATATCTGGAGACATGAAATGAAGGATTATATTATAAATTTTACAGTATTGTATAATACCATGTTATGAATGAAACAAAATGGTGTAGGAGGGTTAGAAGTTAATAAAGGAAGTGTAGTCTGAAACAAAAACAACATTACAGTCCTTCACTCAAAAAGACAGGTGTGAGGCAGGGCTGTAGGCTCAGTCAACTGTAACTGTAATATCTACATCAATGACTTAGCAGTGCAACAGAGGGAAAAAGAAACTATATATATATATATGTATGTGTATATATATATATATATAAACAAAAATATATTTTGCAAGCATGCATCTTATATTTCGAAAAAAAAAATAAAATACTGTAAAGATGTGCGCACACACAAAACTTATGGGTAAGCAGACAAAAATGTATTCTGTGCTCCCCCAAATGGTTACCTTCCATCTCATCGTGACATCTGGAGACATGAAATGAATGATTATATTACAACTTATTATACTTACAAACAAACAAAAACATTGTCAATATTGGCAACAATAAAATTTTAATTCTGGATGCATCTCCAAAACACCTGATGCATTCAAACACCTGTGTGTGTGTGTGTGTGTGTGACTCACTGGTAACAGGTAATTGGTCTGAATGTTGTTGTTGGGTGTGTATGTGTTTCAGTTGCTATTTCGCAGTAAATCATTCTTTTCCTGGCAGGTGAGTTTCGTTTCTGTTGTTATAAAAGCCTTTTGCCCTCCATCTGAATCAGTCAGTCTTCCTTTTAGCATCCACAGGTAAGACACTTTACTTGTGTGTGTGTGTGTGCGTAAGATATGTGGTACAGTGTAACTGCACTTTATTTTTACTGCATATAGCCAAAACTGTGGACACAAAATGCCATATTTGAATAGACAGTGACTGCCGTCCATCCTAATCCGAGCAGGGTAATCCCAGAAACTTTCTTTAAGGAGACATTGCAATTGTCTGGTAAACAAAAGAGTAGTGCCCTTCGGTTCCTTCAGGGAAGACCAAGTGGTATTTGATCGAGCCCTATGGAGAAAAATGCTATGCTACTATGTACTGACTTCTATTTTATGAAAACAAAGGACAGGCTTAAAAATGAGCAAGTTTTAATGCTTCCTGGTGAGATCTTCAATTAATAATAAAACACAATCGTATAAAACATAAAACATAATTTCTTTCTTTTATCCTAAAAAACAGATGGACTAAGTGAAGATCATATTATTATATTTGTGCAGAAGGACAACATGGCTGTAAGACCACTAAACCATAAGTTTGAATGTTAAAAGAGCCAACACTATTGGCTTAGAATGTTTTAGCCATCATGTTTCGGTCAGTGAGAAGACTGACCCTCCCTTCTATTTAAGACATCTCTGGCAATACCTTGTCTGTATGGTGTATGTACTATACACATTCAAGGATTTAATGATTTGTATTTATCAAACTCTATATGCGCAGGACATGCAGAAAGAAAAAAATGCCATTTCTCTTCTCCCTGACAGTAATCACAGGTATACATAAACCTAAGGGAATACACAATAACTTACACAACAGTAAATATACACAATGCAGTAAATATAGACAGACAGTGAGACAACAGACAATAAAGTAGCTAGTTCCAAACAGATAATACAGTGTGAAATTACAGTGGAACAGTGAAAGGAGAGAGATGTGCCTTAATAAGTTTCCTGGAGCAGGGACACTAGACTACAAGACTTTTTTTTTGAGTCATGTGCACACTTACTGAACGCTGAAACCATGCCTGTATGTTGCATGTGCGTGCACACTTACCTTCCACACAGACACACACACACTCTTGTAATACTGGTGATATTGTCAAGTGCATTCCAGTGCACAGGTACTGCTGATCCCCGCCCACAGACTTATAGACTCCGCCCCCCTGCAGAGATGAGCACTATCGTGTTTCAGAACCCCGCCCCTGTGACGCAACCGCCAGTGGTGATGATGCAGCAGCCAGCCCCTCCTCCAGTGGTGATGATGCAGCAGCCAGCCCCTCCTCCAGTGGTGATGATGCAGCAGCCAGCCCCTCCTCCAGTGTTGATGATGCAGCAGCCAGCCCCTCCTCCGGTGGTGATGATGCAACAGCCAGCCCCTCCTCCAGTGGTGATGATGCAGCAGCCAGCCCCTCCTCCGGTGGTGATGATGCAGCAGCCAGCCCCTCCTCCGGTGGTGATGATGCAACAGCCAGCCCCTCCTCCGGTGGTGATGATGCAGCAGCCAGCCCCTCCTCCGGTGATGATGACGCAACAGCCAGCAGTGACACAGCAGCAACCACAGCCACAAGGTCAGTGGTTGTGTGAAAGAGAGTCTGTCAGTGATCATTTTATTTACAGAGGTATTGTTTGAATCGTCCTTAAAAATGCTAAGAGTAATACTTCTGCCCACACCACTGCACATGCACAGTGCTGTTGCAAAACCCTTGGCACACTTTTTTTTTGGTAAAGGCCAGTGTGTGCATGTGCATGTGTCTGAATCATCATTTCATTTACAATGCGACAGTACTAACCAATTAGATTTCTAACAATGTTAGCATTGTTTAGCAACGGTTTGGGGTTGTACATAGCTATTTCTGACAAAGTAAGCATTGTTTTTATAGCAGCTATAGTTGCTTCTCAGAAAGGTAGCATTGTTTTGTGGCAGATACGTATGTGTTTTCGAGAAAGTTAGCATTGCTTTGGGGTGGTTACGCAGTTGTTAAGCATACCTATGTTTCCAGGGCCCTGTGTTCCCAAAGTCCAAAGTAATTTTCAGTGTGATGTTAACACATGTGTCATATTCTTTATTACCCTTACTGTGCATTTTGTTTTATTACAGACTGTACATTAGCTTTTTCCATTGTAAGCCTCCTAAAGCCATTCTGAGATATATCTTCAAACGAGACTACAAACACTTCAATGAACAGGCTTTCCTGCATGATGTGTTCCATAGTGATTTGCATTATGTGTGCAATATGACTGGTGTTGAACAAGCTTGGGCCTTTTTTAAATCCACTTTTCTATCTTTAATTAACAAACATGCCCCAATAAGGAAATTTAGAATAAGTGGTAAAAACAATCCTTGGTCTAAAGAAGACATTACAATGGCCATTAGGGAAAGGCATAGGGCATGGGCTAAAGCTAAGAAACATAATCCAAATTCTCTTACATGTAACCAAAGAGAAATCTCAGAGAAACAAAACACTGTGAAAGATTTTAATGATAATTTTGTAAATGCAGAGGTTATAACTCAAATCAGTATAGCGACAACACATACCACAGATCACAGATGTATTAGGGGAGACCGGGGTTAGATGTCACACGGGTTAGCTGTCAATGTCTATTTAGCAGCCCATATCTTTTGAACACAATGAATTTAAGGCGATTTACAACCCTCCAGACCTACCTGACACTTTAAGCTTACATTATACATTGAAAGAGAATCTATTCATAACACTGTTTTTGAGGGATTCAAATGAAAGCAAAAAATGTGACAACCAACCCCCGTCTTCCCTACATCTAACCCTTGCCTTTTTCATTTTACTTATATCTCCATTTTACAGGTGCGCAAGGCATTAGCAAACCAGTGACGTGCGGTGAGCTCTGTGGCTGGTGAGGCACTGACTTTTTCTAAATCAGATTTTCAAATATACACCAAATATTTGCTAGATACCGATACGTTTCATATATCATTGCAGCATTATTTATATGAGGTACATATTGTAAAATGCGTCTTTGGCCAAGGAAGAATGAAAAATGAATGGTGTTTCAATCGCCTACTTCTACAAGAACAACAGAGAACAACACAGAACACACTACAGCACTACAGCGGGCACCATACACAAAACGAAACGAAACAAAACAAAGCACCACGGCGGATGCGCACAAATCACAAAGCACCACGACAGATGCGCACAAATCACAAAGCACCACGGTGGATGCCACAGACACAGCACCAGACAGAAGCAAGACAGAACAGGCCACACAGCACCCTGCCTCTGCTACATAGCCTCCCAGCTAACACAGTTTGGTTGCCGCGACGTTGCAATCACGTTAATTTCGTAAACTACACTTAGTTTGCCCTAACGTCGCCGATGACGATGCCGATGCCGATGCCTACATCCACAGAAAGGCACAGCATCACAGCGGATGCACTTCACAACATAAAAATCATCATTTATCTTACCTTTACTTGTAAATGAAGTCCATGCGCCGCTCCTTCTGGACGAAAGCCTCTGTGACTTTGTCGAAGAAACCCTCCTTGTCTTTCCTTAGTTTCAGAAGTCTCTGTGTCTCGATGGTGATTGTTGCCAATGAAGAAAGGCGCCCTTGAGCGGTGCGATTGCGACTGTATGTTTTTAGTCTTTTGAGGGTAGAAAATGACCTTTCCACTGAAACTGTTGTGGCTGGTATAGTGAGGGCCAGTTGAAGTAACTTGGTCGCTTCAGGGACCGTTTCCATCAGGTTATTCTTAGCCAAAAAGCTGAGAAGCTGTACAGGGGATTTGCATTCATTCCTCACTGCTTGTGAACGATACAGTCCGATCAGATCAGCCTTAAGTCTGACAAAGTCAAAGAACTTTGCGTAATTTGACAAGCTTTGCAATTTCGTGTCATCAAAATGCTGGGACATTTCATTAAATTTCGTACAATCGACCAAAGTAAGGAAAGCTAGATCACCAAAATTATCAAACCGGGCTTTCAGTTGAGTTATAACATTGTCCACAATGATGGCAAACAAGCGTTTTCGCTCTTCTCTGGCTGGCTGCTGACTTGTCACATCTGTCAGACCGAGCGAGGAGCATTTCTGCTCAAACCGCTCGTAAAAACAGTCAAAATCCCGTCTGTTCTTCCATAGCTCCGATTGTGTCTTGAATTCGTGCACAACAAAATCCTATGTCCATGGCCTTGGTTTGCAGCACTCTGAAGAGTGAATCCGTTTCATTGAAGATGGTATCATACAGCATAATCAGAAAGCACGTTGATGCTTTTGACAGCCACTGCGCATATCCAGAGGCAATGATTGCGGTCTCATTACCCCAGCCGTCTTCATTATCACTGATGATGCGGAATACCTCGAGCAGGTCAGCTTGGTTCATGCTGATGGTTTGCAGCAGTCTGGAGTTTGAACTCCATCTTGTGGGCGCTGCTCTTGGTAAACGCCGCTTCACGACATCATCCAATAAGCGAGTGCGTTTCGTGGACGTTAAAAAACGTCCCTATCCCATCAACCTTTCTAAAAAACACTCGGCATTTACTTATACATCTCGCTGCATGTTGCAGTACTAAATTCAATTTGTGTGCATAACAGTGAGTGAACATGGCTTCGGGTACACGTTCTTTTACCTTTGCTTGCACACCATTCAGCTCTGATGACATGACGGATGCCCCGTCGTATGTCTGCGCTACCAATTTTTCCAGACAGTTGAATTTCTCCAACACTGCCAAGACGTACTGGGCTATTGCTGGAGCTCTTCGGTCTTCGCTGACATCATCAAAGCCTAAAAAGGCCTCCTTCACTTCACATGCCATCTCACTTGTTGCAACATACCGTAAAATGACAGATATCTGAGCTCTGTTCGTGACATCCGTTGTTTCGTCGACCTCTACAGCGACAAATGGTGCTGCATCAATTTCTTTTTTTATGTCACTTATGATCACGTCCGCCACTGCTCCGATGAGATCATTTTGTATCCTATTTGACAACCCAGAAAACACTGTTGATGTCTCCAAGTGTCGCGCAAGCCTCTCGTCCCAGTCAGCAAAAGCATTCACTAGCTCGACATAATTCCCACGATTCGAAGAGCTAGTAGTCTCATCATCACCGCGAAACGCCAATTCTTGTTTGGCTAAGAAGCAGGTTGGCTAAGAAGCAAAGTTGGCTTGCGCTATCTGGCGTGAGGCACGGCTCGGAGCTGCCTCAGCTCACTGCATATTCGCTGCAGTTGAATAGGAAATAAGCAAATACGGCGATTTTGGTCACGAAAATGATTGAAAGCATTTGAATCATACAGACATGTGATTTATAGCACAGACACTTGGACAAATCTTCATTAGTATATTATTTACATTGATAACTCATGCGTGATTATGTCTGGTGAGGCTCTGCCTCCCCTGCCGCCCCTGACCGCACGTCTCTGTAGCAAACATAGATTGTACAAAATCAGCAGGTCCTGATCAAATCAAACCATTTTTCTATAAAACTCCAGCACATTTAATTTCTGATGCCATTGCTGCTATTTTTAATCTCAGTTTAACAAGTGGGTCTATTCCAGAATCGGCAAAGTCAGCTTAAGTACTACCACTTTAAAAAGGGGGTGACCCGTCTATCTTAGATAACTACCAGCCCATTTCCAGATTGTTAGCTAAAGTGTTGGATTATCTTGTCAATGATCTAATAAAACACTACTTAACTGAAAATAATATATTAAGTTATGCTCAATCAAGCTTCAGGCAAGGTCATAGCACTATAACTGCTGTGACATCTGTTTTGAATGATTTTATTTCTGCCTTAGACTCCTTAGACAAAAAATCTTGTAGTGCAGTTTTTGCTGACTTATTGAAGGCGTTTCATACAGTTGACCATAAAATACTGTTAGATAGACTAAAGACAATAGGTTTTAGTGATTCAGTGTTGCTATGGTTCTCTAATTATTTAGTAGGAAGGACACAGTGTGTTTCTACAAAGAATTAACCGTTATCCGTACTTACCATAAAAGCAGATGTCCCTCAAGGGTCAATCCTTGGCCCTATCTTGCTGTCTTTGTATATTAATGATCTAGATAAAGGCTTAAATCCAGCCAAAGTACCGATGATACCATCTTATACACTACTGGTTCCTCTATGCAAGGGGCCATGGATTCTCTACAAACTGCCTTCATATCCCTTCAAAATACATTGCTGCAGTTAAAACTAGCACTAAACACAAAGAAAACTAAGTATACGATATTCACACGCTCAAAATCATGTCCTGATGGCACTTCCTTGGAGAGGGTTACATCTTATAAATATCTTGGCATTTTGCTTGACCAAAACCTCACATTTGAAGTACACATTAATAATCTTTTAAGAAAGCTAAGGTTTTATTTTCATTTAAAGAAATGTTTTTCATTTTTAACAAGAAAAAGACTGGTACAGAGTACTTTTCTTTCAGTGTTGGACTATGGTGACATAATTTATGTGCATGCACCTTCATGTTTCCTCAAGAAGCTGGATGCAGTTTATCATTCTGCATTGCGGTTTGTAACAGGGGCCCCCTCAAGAACTCACCACTGTGATCTATACTCTAAAGTTCAATGCCCATCTTTGCATTTAAGACAAAAATTGCACATTATTTTTTAAAGCTAGGGCATTGTTGGGCAAACTTATTATATCTGTGATCTACTGACTCTCTGGACTTCATCATATAGTTCCTTACATAAGGAATTATGTACACATTACTACAGTCTTTCAGCCCTCAAACTGAATTAGGAAAAAGAGGCTTTTCATTTTTTGCTCCTCATCTCTGGAATGAGTTGCAGGATACATGGAGTATGGATTCTCTGCCTTCTTTGGAGAGTTTTAAAAGAGTAATTAATACTGTGTACACCGAGGGCTCATTTCCACCAAACACTCTGCGTGTACAGCGCATGCTCGTTGCGTGTATTCAGCCACAATCCCATTGAAAGTTATAGGCACAGCCAGTGGCGCAAAAAGGGGGTATGCGCTATATGCGTTGCATACGGGCGCCGCACCAGAGGGGCGCCAAAACGATGGCTAAAAAAATAAAATAAATAAATAAATATATATTTTTTTTTTATTGTATTTTTCTATATGTCGCTGCTTTTGTGCCTTTCTAAATCATTTCCGCATTTCGTTAATATTGTAACATTGTAGGACTAACAGGCTAGAGTAGGCGCCCTATCTCATAAGATTCCACCATAGAATGTTGATGTAGAAGAGGGCGGGTACGAGGTTATCTTGTTCTGTCTATGGGTACGAGCATTGAGTTGTCTGTGGAAAAATGGATAAACCAAAAAAGCTGTCAGGGGCTAAAAACAGAAAAAGAAGGAGGGAAAAGGAGATGGCATGTCAAGGGATGTGACAGCAGTTGAAGGATGGTGAAAGGCAACAGGTAAGTTATAAAGTGTGACGTGAAATAATTATAGGTGGGCCGTTATCGGCGTTAACGTGAGACTCTTATCGGGCGATAAAAAAATATTGCCAAAATGTTTGCTGCATACCCCCCTGACACTTGCTAGTTGCGCCCCTGGGCACAGCTATACAATTCATGTCAACTGTGCTATCAATGCATGTATTGACACAGGGAATACCTCAAAAACCTCGCGACTTTCTGCAAAATATTACCACTCGATTACAACTGCATGAAACAAATGCTGGAAAGCTATCAATATTGGCCTTATCATATCAGATCTGCACTACAAGGGCATTGACTAGCCTACATAATCACAGAAACTGAAATACCTGTGAAGTTGTCACACTGTCCAGTCAAACATGTTGTAGGTATAATAGTGGTGAAGCTTTTATGTTCTTAATAGGAAGAAGCAAGATTTTGCTGATGAGTATTGTCAATGCAAGAAGAGCCTCAATCGGTCTTCTGTCAACTACTCGAGCTATAAAAAATAGTAACCTCTTTCTTGTCATTCAGTGTTTTCTATTTGGTTTGATAAATCTGAGGTCAATAAACCACTGGGCAAAATTGAGGTCCATAAGTCACTACATTTAATAAATACATTTATTTATCTGAGGTAGGAAAAAGTGACTGTTGCCAAAGAGGCAGAGTTTATCATAACTTTATGGAAGGGCTTAAAAATAAGTTCGCTTTTTTGTCCCGGGAGTGAATAAAGGCTTTGACAAAAATCAGCCTACATGATTTAGAACAATGTCAAATATTCCATTTGTCTTATCGAAGTGACAAGTTGTACTATTTGTGCAGCTATGCTTTCTAAACAATGTTTAACATAAGGAAATAAAACCAGAAACAAATGGTCCTTATCACGCATGGGTAACCTGTGAAATATCTCCCGATTGTTGGCTGCAGCTCTCTCTTGACTTTGTTGTTGGACATACATCTCCACCGAGTCGCACAGGTTTCCGAATGGCACCTCTCTTCAGATGTAGCCTTTTTGGTGGATTAGGTGCCGTTGCTGGGACCATGGCTCTGTTAAATGGGCACAATGACTGGATATTGTCACTAACAGATGAAATCCCTCCAGTTTCACGGAATTAAATTGCACTACTTCTCCTCCTATTCTGACCGCTGGTCCGTGTTCGACAATCGGCTAGTGTGGACGTCCAACATGGCGGCGACGAGAAACTACAGCAAGGTACTGCCTATCAAACCTGTTTTATTAATAGACGTTGTGTACACTTACAAAGTTCTCAGTGCCTCGTTTTTAATGTCAGGGCCTTTGTTGTACTACCGATAGAGTGTGGAGTTTGTTCGAGCTGTTTTAATGGTTTAAAAATAGCTTTGTCGTCGTGCTTCGTCTAAGGGCACCTACCACTTCCATTGTTAGCCTTCTGGGGCAAACGATAAAAAATAGTTTAATTCTGAATGCAGCGGGCTGAATAATTTTTGCTCCTCGGTACACATACCAACTCGGGATGATGTTTTAACAGGCAAATTTTCATTTTACACCGAAGTTGTCCTTTAAAAGACAGGTGTGAGGCAGGGCTGTAGTCTCAGTCCAACGCTGTTGAATATCTACATCAGTGAGTTAGTGGTGCAACAGAAACAGTTTCCAACAGGAAAAAGGACAAAAACCAAAAGTGCCAAGTTGTACTATTTTTAAAGTGAGAGATCAACGAGAAACATGGCTATGTGCACTTAAAGACATTGGCCAGGTGCATTTAAAGATGGGGCTGGCAGCTGAATTCCTGCTCACGCGCTGTACATGTCTGGTGGAAATGCTCATACGCTTAGAATACGCTCACGCGCTGTAAACGGCTACGCGCTGTACACGGTCAAGTCAGTGGAAATGAGCCCTGAAGAATGTCATTGTTTTTGTTACCTTACAAAGTCTCAGTTGCTACTGTGTTTTGCATATATGTATTTTTTTTTTTTTACTTTTTATTATGTGTTAATGTGTTTGTCTGTGTATGGAACTATTTGTTTGGCTGCCATTTTGACCAGAACTCCCTGGCAGAAGAGACGCTCAGTCTCAATGGGACAATCCTAGCTAAATAAAAAATGTGCTTTATAGAGCCAGGGAACACAGGACCCTATTTATCCCGATCCCATTAGCTACCATATAAAATAAAGCAACTTAAGACCATAGGGCTGACCCCGTTGTTTCTGACATGTAGCTTGTCAAAACATGTAGCTTGTTTGACAAAATGAACATTATTTCACAGTTATTGCCAGCGCCAAACTGGGTGGTAAGCCGACCATCACTGCCTGTAACAACTGCAGACAGCGCATGGAGACCAGAGTCATCTACAAGTCTGGCTGCTTTGCATGGGCTATGGCCATCTTACTCTGCTTCTTTGGGTAAGCAAATAATGTGTGTGTGTGTGTGTGTGTGTGTGTGTGTGTGTGTAAAAAAGAGAGAGAGAAAGTTTTATTAAATGCATTATGGACTTTTCTCCTCTGTCTCTGTCTCTCTTTTCCAGGTTTTTCTCTGTTCTCTGTCTCATCCCCTTCTTCTGGAGTAAATGCAAGGACGCTCACCACTACTGCACATTTTGTAATACCAAGCTGTGTGTACACAAGCCCTGCTGTTAATGATGCTGTCTGCTTACACACACACACACGCACAAAAACAGCAAAGTGTGTGCCATAGGCCAATGTGTAATAGTACTACTCAAACACACCAGCACCCCCAACACACCAACACCACCCATACAATGTCACTATGTAGCTTTTGTTTTCTCTTACCATTTTAAACTTCTTGAATTAGGCCACAAGTATTGCTATGTGTTCACAGCCTATTACTGTAATAAATCACACTAAAATTGTTATAGTGGCTCTCAAGCGCAAGGAAATACAAGTGGTGTCTGCATCCATGTCTGTTTTGTGTGTCACCCGGTCTACTGGCAAGGAATGCTGTGAAGTGCAATTTACAACAACAAATTAAAAAATACAACAGCAGATCAAAAAACTGCAAAGGCAAATCATAAAACACAACAACGAATTAGAAATCACAACAAATCAGAAAACACGACATTACAGAAAACACTACTAGCATCATGGACTGGAGTGCTTGAGCACACACACTCACACACTCACACACACACGCACACACACACACGCACATGCTGTCCCTGGTGGTGACTACTACACGACTATGGACAGCAATATACTGCACTACCCTGATAACTACTGCACTAAAGGACTCTTCTATGACTACTGCACTAAAGGACCCTCATATAACACTGGACAATTTTACTGGGACACTAATCTATCTACCACAAAGCACCTTATCACGACACTTGTTTACCTCGTGGAATTCTTATCACTGGACAATTTTACTGGGACACTGTAATCTATCTACCACAAAGCACCTTATCACGTCACTTGTTTACCTCGTGGATTCTTATTACCTTACTTATCATTACAATGTTTTTTTCTTCCCTCTGTTCAGTGAATGTGGTATTATGCAGACGCGTGTATTAGGCTTGATCTGTTTTTTGCAATGTGTATTATGTGTATGCTACTGTGTGCAATAGGCTTGATCTGTTTTTTGCAATGTGTATTATGTGTATGCTACTGGACACCTTAATTTCCTTCTGGATCAATAGTTACTCTACTCTACTACAGTAGCATTGTTAAACTGGCAAAAAATGGAACGTTCAAACCGGATATGAGAAGGGGTTAGCAAAAGCAGCTAAAAGTTACCCGAAATTTCAAAATAAAAGTACCGCGATTTACATGGATCTAACATTTTGCTGTTTTAGAATGAGAAATTAAGGTTTATGGTGGAAATTCTCAATGCAATAAAAATAGAGCTATCTTTTTCAGGGAGAAAGTATATACAGTACATTTATCTACCTTTGCATTCGAAAAAAATAGATAAAAAAAATGTGAATGAAATCCTCACAACATGAACTTTCACATGATATATGATTTATGCACCCTGAATCGGCTTTGCGGCATAGGTGGGGCATTATGTGGCAACTGCACCATACACACTATACACAAATAGAGTGAACACATGACTTTCAAATAGCCTAACTAAGAAAACGAAATATGGATTCAGTCTCTTAAGATAAAGGTAAGATCAACGCAGTAAAGAAGACTTTGAAAGAGTTTGTGAACCATAAAGAAGGTGTATCTAGGTAAGGTGTACAGTATCTTTGGATGAATGTTATCGGGAAATCAGAGGGAATCGAACCTTTGGCCACAAGTCCAACGCCTTAACCGCTAGCCTATGACTGCCCTGTGATTCATGATGATTCTTTGCCCTGTGAAAGTTCACTGTAGACCTAATGCAAATTTGTGTTACTGGTATGGTCATCAGCTGGTCATTTTGTGTCATGTCAGACAGAATGCAGAAAATGGAAATAAAATGATTAAAAACGTAACATAAGTATAGATAAGCAAGCATAGAAGTGATACACACTGTATTTTTTGTGTTCAGGGCTGCAGAACAAACTTTTAATTGGAGAACATATAGTCTCCCATGCCAAACAGCACAAAGTTAAATTTCATAGCCTACAGCACATGCAAACATCCTTGGGTCTGTGTTAATAAAAATGTGAACGACCTCAGATGAGCTTGTTACTCAGCACAGTTATTACAACTTTTACCTTTGCTCCACTTTACATCAGCAGATAGTTAGGAAATTGCATGATCTGAGATTTGTTATGCTCTGCTTTATTGTAATTCAACTGCCACATGTCAACAAATAAAAATGTAGCGCCCCTTTGCTATCCCTTGCAATATGTTGGGGTGGCTACCCTAGGTTCTTTATACTAATATGTTACTAGGTATAACCCTTATGTGTCTAATAGTAATGCAATCCCAAACCAGTTTCAAAATCAATGAATATGTTTACTTAACGATACGTTTTTGATATTTACATACAAATTTTAGTAATTCAAAACACAAAATATTACTCAGCTGTTCTCACACTGTCAGTTCTCAAAATACTCAGTTCTTTGTTCAATAAACACAGTAACTCCAAATATTACCCTTTTCAATGTCCTTACCAATGAAACTCAAATCCTTACTAAACCTAAAGCCGGCAGTTTTATAACTAAACTGAAAATACACAATCAAATACCGTATGATGAACACAATCACGTCGAGTGTCGGTAGATGCAGGCCTGTAGCGATGCTTGGGAGCGTAGAGACCTAAAACACAATGGCCGCTTCACGCCAATGCGCATTAAACAAAAACTCACTGCTGCAGAACTTGGCCTCGTCGTCCTCACCGCGGCAACGCTGTGTTGGCGAAGTTGAGTGTGGAAAGATGTCGTCCTAGCCAAGCAGGGATGTCTCTGGGCTTTAGAGTTCGTTGGTCTGAGCCTTGCACGACAGCCGAGTGGGCAACTCGCTAGCAACAGTCCAGTTAACTCTAATAAACTCGGGTTGGTTTGACTAGCTTCCTTCAATGACTTGCAGAAAAGTCTTAGCCAAAGTTCTCCTCGAAAACGCCACATTAACACTGAATACATGCACCTATAAATGTCACACAATGACTCACTATCCGTTTGTCACTACACATTTACTTCCACATGCATAAAAGTAGTGTTTTACCACTTTGTAAACTCCAGTATCTCTGCGCAATTCTAAACGTGTCTCTCTCGTTGCTCCTTCTTTGTTCTCTCTCTACTTCCTGATTTCCGCTGACCTCTAACCCTGACGTTGACTGCATCATCATTACAGGTAAGAGATTTTTAACAACGTATTTCTTTTAACATGTACATATAACATAATATTGTTGCATTTACATCATCAACAAAATAATATTTAAACAAACAAAATACATAGCCAGCTTAACATTATGCACATAGCAATAGGTTTTAAACATGAAATCCCCATACACTTCAATGGCATGAACTTCACAGTATCAACACACTTAACCGTTTTTAAATCTTTTTAACCTTTTAAATTCTATATATTCTAATTATGGACTTATTATATTTATCCCTAATCCCTATACTCTATCCCTTATCAATCCCTATACGATCCTTAGCCTGTGCCCATGAAGTCGATACGATCCCAAACCATTTCCAATCGGATTCAACTCCTCCATGTGCACGCAGTGACTGTCACAACGTAGCCAGACTTCTGATGCTGTAGGTGACTAAGACATGTTTGTAATGTGTAGCCTATTTTATTTTTGCTTATGAAGTCTGCTATTTATAATATTCGCTGTCCTAAAATATTAAACACTAGCACCGATGTACGTACAGTCAAAAGTGTGATTTCTGTCGATAAACCAATTTCAGGAGGATGTTTCATTGTACTTTTATATAACAACATATTCTGCCGATTTCAGACTGACCAGACCTCTTATTTTCACCAAAAAAGCGTTAAATCCACTAACTTAAAGGAACTTGACCCTCAGCATTGTCAGGATTCGACATTTTTCTTTTTTTTTCTTCAAATACCAGGTTTGGTAAGGTTATCTGATGTTGCTACATTTCTGCCTCGCTGAGAGTTTAAAATTCAAGGTGGTCAGCTGTCTGACTCAGATTCAGACATTAGTTATCACAACATCTGTAAACAGATAGATGAAGGTATCGCTCAAAGATTTACTGAATCAGAGGTCAGCAGGGCTGTTCTAAGGATTCTCAAACCAGGTACATTCAAAAACATGTTGCTTGAGTGTAGCTGAGCTTAAACGATTTTTGCGAGCACATTTAAAAGATCAGAGCAGTTCAGAACTCTTTCAAGAGCTAAGTAATGCCCGACAATCTGATAAGGAGACTACACAACAGTTTGTCTATAGGTTAATGGGGTTGAGAGAGAGAGTACTGCTCGCTGCACAGCAGACTGATTCAGAGTTCCAGTACGATAGTAAGCTTGTCCAAGGAGTTTTTCTTCACTCCCTCTTCCAGGGATTTAGTGAGAGGTGTTCATTTGTCCGCACAGATATTCGCCCCGAACTGTCGCGCCCACACCTTACAGATGATGCTATCCTCAAGCTTGTTTCAAAATCTGTTAATATAGACACAGAGAGGCGAAAACAGTTTGGGGGTTTGACTAAGTCTAAAGTGGCTAGTGTAGCTACTGCACCTGACTGTGATGTACAGGATGATAACGTCCAGGCAGAGTTGAAGGCAAATTGGGATGCTATCCACGATCTTACTACTCAGGTTTCGGTTTTGGCAAAAAGCTTGGAACGAATGGCGACTCCTGTAGATTGTGCAGTGGTAAAACAGAGAGCAGTTGTTAAAACAGAAACTAAAGGGAGGTGCCAGTCCTGTGTCTCACAGGGGAAAGACCGTTGTACCCATTGCTTCAAATGTGGACAGTCAGGCCACCGAGCGGTGGGCTGCCTTTCCCAGAGTACTCAGGCTGGAAACAAGGTGAGGCAACCAGGACAGGGACAAGCAGAGACCATGGGTGGCAGTGGTACCCAAGCCACACTTAACTGTCTTCAGAGTGATGCTATGACAATCCCAGGCCGGGGTAATGGCAAGAGGGAACGTGTAGCAGGGTTGATCGGTAGCAAATGTTTGCTTAACTGTCACCTCAGTGGGGTTGAAGTTCAAGTGCTGCTAGACAGTGGAGCACAGGTCAGTGTTGTCGGTAGGTCATAGATGCAAGAGATGCTGCCTGAGGTTGAGATACAGTCAATAGAGAGCCTTTTGGCTGATCACAAGCTTCATGTTACTGCTGCAAATGGGACAGAGATACCTTTTGAGGGATGGGTCAGCCTGCTACTGGAAATAAGAAGTGGTAAAGGGGGAGAAATAGTAATCAATGTGCCAATGCTGGTAGTTACGAGTTACGTGGATCACCCATTGGTTGGTTTCAATGTTATAGAGGAAATAATTTGAGAAAGTGCACAGAAGACAGTAAGTCTATGTGATTTGCTGTCTGAAGCAATGAGCGTGCAGAGGAAAACCGCAGAATGTTTAGTTTCTACAGTTAAAGAAGTCTTGGAGGTGCCAAGCATGAGTGTCGTGAGGATGGGTAAGATAGGAGTGATGGTTAACGGTGGTCAGTTGCTAGATGTGCAGTGCCGTTTTAAACCACTGCCTGAAGGAGGGGGCATGATGTTTGAGCCATGTTTTGAGGGGACAATCCAAGCGGGCCTAGAGGCCTTGCCGGCACTAGTGGATGTGCATGATGGCGTTAGTGCCAGTGTACAATACCACACAACATGATATCTTCTTACCCCAGCGGACAGTACTTGGCACTCTTGAACCAATAGTGGACAGCAAGCCGGTTGATGCTGGGTTGATGTTTCAAAAACCAGACAGCCAAAAGCCAGATTGTGGCTCATACTCACCCAGTGTGTATGTAACCAGTGCTGATAGGGTGCCAGAGGATGATAGTAAGTTATGGCACCCACCAGTTGACCTAAGTCATCTACCCTGGGCCCAACAGGAAATAGTTCGACAGACGCTTTATGAGGAATCAGATGTCTTTGCAGAGGAGGATGGTGACATTGGCTGTATTCCTAAACTGAAGTTAAAAATAAACTTGTCAGACAATCACCCTGTACAGAGAAGCTATAATTCAATCCCAAAACCCTTGCTCCGAGAAGTCAAGGACTATGTACAGAACTTGTTAGACAGGGGTTGGGTTAGAAAGTCAGAGTCAGCATACTCATCCCCAGTTGTTTGTGTCCGCAAGAAAGACAGCAGTTTACGCTTGTGTGTGGATAACAGGGACCTCAATCGTAAGACTATACCTGACCGTCACCCTCTACCCCGGATACAAGACCTGTTGGATAGAGTAGGGGGCAACTCCTGGTTTTCTATTTTAGACCAAGGGAGTGCTTACCACCAAGGGTTTGTCAGTGAGGAGTCGAGACAGTTGACAGCTTTCAGTACACCGTGGGGTCTATATGAATGGGTGCGCATCCCATTCGGTTTGACCAATGCTCCGGCTGCCTTTCAAAGGTGTATGGAAGAGGTGTTAGAGGGTATCAGGGATGAATCTTGTGTCCCATATTTAGATGATGTGCTCTGTTACTCTAAGACATTCGAAGATCATGTAAAGGACTTGAGGCAAGTGTTGTGTCGCATGAGGGAACATGGCATTAAGCTTCGTCCTAAAAAGTGTGAGATTTTTAAGAGACAAGTCAGATACATAGGGCGTCTGATATCAGAAGATGGCATTCAGATGGATCCTCATGATGTTGAGGCTGTGAGGGCATTACAAAAAAAACAGCCATGCACTGTAGGAGATGTCCGGAGGCTGTTTGGCTTTTTAAGTTACTACAGGTCATTTATTCAGGATTTCTCTCGATTGGCCTGGGCCTTGTTTGTGTTTACTGTGTACTGTGTTCACCTGAGGCGAGTGTTGAACTGACCAGGCCACGCTCAAGGGGAGCCAGAACTCGGTTGAACCAGAAGCAAGGTGGCCAGCTTCCTTCTAGGACACCTATTGTCTGGACAGCAGTACACCAAGAAGTGGTCTCCCGGCTCATTGAGATTCTCACGAATCCACCCATCTTAGCCTATCCCAACTTCGACTTGCCCTTTGTGTTGCATACGGATGCGTCAAATGAAGGTTTGGGAGCTGTGCTATATCAGCATCAGGATGGTAAGCTACGGGTTATCGGATATGGGTCTCGTACCTTGACTCCAGCCGAAAGAAATTATCACTTGCACTCTGGCAAACTAGAATTTTTAGCACTAAAATGGGCAATATGTGATAAATTTCGGGATTATCTTTATTATGCACCATCCTTTACTGTTTACACTGACAATAATCCATTGACATATGTCCTTAGCACTGCCCGACTGAATGCTGTGGGACATAGGTGGGTGGGTGAGTTAGCGGATTTCCATTTTGATATCAAATACCGGCCTGGGAAGATGAACGCGGATGCTGACACCTTATCCCGATACCCGTTGAAGCTGTAGGACCATCTTGATGAGCACACTCAGTCTTTGTCTCTAGAGACTGTGTCAGCTGTGTGGCAGGGGAGTAGGGCTGTGAAGGATAATGATGTGCCAGTGGCAGCTGTACTACGACTCAGTCATGACAGTGAGATGGATGTGCCAATAAACAATGTGGCTTCAGTCACACCTGAAAATCTGAAATTAGCACAGTATGAGGATCCAGCCATTAAAAATATGTTATTGCGGAAACAGAGTGGACGGATTCCCAAACACAAAGATAAAGAATTGATGACACCAGAGGAGCGAAGGCTGCTATACGAGTGGAACAAGTTGAGTGTGGAAAATGAAATTCTCTACCGAACTAGTGGAAAGTACAGGCAGTTAGTTCTTCCCAGAAAGCTGAAAACAGTGGTGCTGAAGAGCTTACATGATGAGATGGGACATGTGGGTGCAGACAAGGTCATCCATTTGGCCCAAGAAAGGTTCTACTGGCCTTTTATGCAGCGAGAAATAGAGGAATATGTGACCAGAAAATGTACCTGCATAAAACAGAAACACCCTAATGTAAATCAGAAAGCTCCTATGGGCCACCTAACCTCAAGTGCTCCGTTTGAGTTAGAGGCAAGTAAAGGGGGCTATGAATGTATTCTTGTACTAGTTGACCACTTTACGCGATTTGTACAGGCCTATGCAACTCGGAATAAATCTGGAAAAACGGCAGCAGAAAAGATTTTCCAAGACTTTATTCCACGTTTCGTCTATCCAGAAAAACTGCATCACGATCAGGGTTGTGAGTTCGAGAACGCCCTTTTCCACCGACTACAACAGCTGTCTGGGATCTCTCACTCACGGACCACCCCATATCATCCTCAGGGTAATCCGGTGGAAAGGGTGAATAGGACACTCCTTCAAATGCTGTGTACACTACACGAGGGAAAAAAAAGTGATTGGAAGGAACATCTGCCCCACATTGTGCACGCGTATAATTGCACAAGACATGAGGCAACCGGTTATTCACCATTTTTCCTTCTATATGGTAGGGCACCAAGATTACCAATTGACTTGTTGTTTGGCATCCAGTCTAGTACGGAAACATCTGACCGAAAGAATTTGGCAGAAAAGTGGGCCATGCAGATGCGAGAAGCTTACCAGATTGCAGCTCAGAACAGCCAGAAGTCTATGGAGATAGATTTGTCTCATAAAGATTTGTATAAATAAAAAAAGATATATATAAATATAAATACATTTATAAATATTCAAACACAAAATACAAATACAAAAACGCGACATACAAATAAATGACTGGTAGTTCAGATGAGGAAGGTTTCACTTACTGTGAAGGATCTACGGTGTGAATAGATTGCCTGAGGTCGCGGATGCTCAGCCTGCGCTTCGTCCAACAGCCAGAGAGTTCAGGCCTGTTTACACCCATCAAGAACAGCCAATGCTAGAAGACGCAGTAGAGACAGAAGTCCTCGACCAGTCTCAGCATGAAGAAATGTCTGATGGATGTTGTGCAGAGAGGCATGAAGACGAAAGAGTGATAGATGATGGTGATAGTGAGGAGAGGAGTGAAGAAGGGCAGGACGAAGAGGAAAGAGAAGGAGTGAGAAGGTCGAGTAGGATTGTGCGACCAAAGGAAATACTAACGTATGACACACTAGGTCAGCCAGTATACAGACACTGTAGAGCTGATGCAAACACTCTGATGTCTGTTCCTGACTACCCCTTTCCAGTAATGCAGGGTTTCACACCATACTATATTCCTCAGCTGTACTATCTCTGCAGTGTACCTCACCAGTATCCCCATCCTAACTATTATAGTTGTTGAGGCCGATGGTTGTGGTAGATTTAGAGATGACTGAAACTGTCCGGAGACAGCTTTTAAGTGTGGTAGAGTGTAGCGGGTTGCTCTAGTACAGTAACTTAATTTTGTTGAAACTCATGTACACATGATACACCACACACATTATATATAAATAATTCATAAGAAGCATTTGTTAAAGGCAAATAATCTATTTAGTTTATTAACATTTCAGTCAAGATTTTTAAAGAAACACATATTCTACAAGGTAAACTATATAGTTAAAAAAAATGGTCATATGCCACTGTTTTCTGTTTTGTGTCTACGTTATTTGTACTTACCTGCATGGTGTCTGCCAATTGCTAAATGGCCTGGCATGTCTAAGCCAGACGGGGGCGCTGTAGGTGATGGGATTTGAACGTGGCCAAAGGCTTAACTGCAGAATAAATGATGCAGAAACGCCTTCGCCACGTATGTCTGATGTGCTGTGTTTAAGGACTTAAGGTCAGTAAAATTGTGTCTTTTCTGTAAAACAAGTTGTGTGGTCAAACACTAATGAGTCATAGACATGTTTGTTGGAGGTGGTGTGTTTGAACTAGAACTGTAATTAAAGTTAAACCGAATTGTGTAAAACTTCATAAGGACGTTAGCTGCTAAAATCCCAGGTACTTAGCCCTGGCTATTGAGAGTGAATGGAGACGGATTCGCGCGCTTTTGTAACAAAAGAAATGTGCAAGGATGTGTTTGTCTAAGTTGCTTTAATACTGAAGCAGAGAAAAATGGTGACAGATTGTCGTAACAGTAAATGTGTACTGAGGTTCATAGTGTTAATGTGGTGACAGAAAACCAACACGTTTGTTTTCTGAGTAGGAGTAATAAGTGAAAGTGAGCACACTTAGCACGAGTTCGTTGGCTCACGAATGTGATATGTGACGCTGTATTTTGTAACTTTGCAAAATTACTCTTTGTATGATATTTTTGTTCAGAAGAGTATTTTGGTAAAAATGTGTAAATGTTAACAGACAGGCTATCAAGGTCTCGGTGTCATGTTGAGTGCATTCGCACCTACACTCTCAGAAAAGAAGGTACAGAATTGTACTTTTAGGGGTACAAAGCTTGTCACACCGGCAGTACCCTAAGGCACATAATTGTACCTTTTAACCACTGTTTTTCAACTAGTTTGTACCTTCTCCAGGGCTGAATAGGTACACATCAGTACCTTAAGGTCCAAATATTAGCCTTTCTTGGTACATTAATACGTATTGTACCTTAAGATACAGATTTGTACCCCTACTGTCCCCATATTTCTGAGAGTGTATATTTTGTTAGGGAAATTTATTTGTATCTTTGCAATGTTATATGAATGAGTATGCACCAGTACAATGTTAAGAGAGTGTATTTGTATTGGTGTAATGTCAACTGAGTGTATTGGTACTGTGTTAAGTCAATGCATGACCATAGCTGATATGTATAGTGAATGAGTTCCAATGGTCAATGGTTTTGAAATGAGTTGCTATAAGAAAGTCAGATGTATTATGGACTTTATTGCTGATTTATGTTTTTATTTATGTTTAATTGCTTCAGCAGAATAAATGATGCAGAAACGCCTTCGCCACGTATGTCTGATGTGCTGTGTTTAATCCCATCACAGGGGTAAATGCTACAGGTCCACACCCACTCCGGGGCGTGGTGGTAACAAATGCAAAGGATAGGTACAGGGATACGCTCTCTCTCTGTCTCTCTCTCTCTCTCTCTCACACACACACACACAGTCTCACACTGAAATTTTGCCTGTCTGCCCCTCTCTCTCTTGCTGCATTTGTGTGTGCGTGTGTGTGTGTGTGTGTGTACGCATCTTTGTTGTGCATCTCTTTCATGTAATGTGGTGGAAACTTCCTTCCTGCCACTCTTTTAGGCCTCCTATGCCAACATTGCATGCACGCTCTTCACCCACACACAAATAGGATAGGATTCACCCACACACACATATGGATAGGGTTGGTTCCAATAACAGCTCCTAACTGAGCAGAGAGCAGCTGAAAAAGGATGATGCTCTCCAAAACCCCACTTTTAATCAGCACTAAATGCCAGCGCTTCCCAGCTATAATTAACTTAGCACTTTCTTTTTTGATTTTGCTTGTCTTGTAAATAATTTTGCTTGTTCAGGATCCTGGGGTTTACTTCTGTAATAGCAGTGCACAGGAGTTGGATTGATCCACTGCCTCAGACTTCTGGCACTGACCCCCACAACCACAGCAAACCCTGACGCCAGGCCTTTTGCACCTGGCACTCCCTATGAATGCTGCGTGTGTGTCTGTGTGTGTGATAGAGAGAGTGATATTAAACGTGTGTGTGCGCGCACAAGTGGCTGTGTGTGTTTCAGCGTGTGTGTGTGTGTGTGTGTGTGTGTGTGTGTGTGTGTGTGTGTGTGTGTTAAAGAGTGCTGAGATGAGGCTTCCCCTGAGTCTATCTCTGATGTGGAAGCTCTGCAGCCATCTACTATGAGGCAGGATTAGCCATGCTACACACAAGGTGCTAATGCAATCATGGCATATGAGTCCCAATGACATATGATTTCCCATGAACTGTAATAGCATGTCATAAATGATGATAACCATTGTCAGTGTGGTGTCATCTTCTTGACACGGGTTTGTGGCTCCTCGGTCAAGCTTTCATGTGTATTTGATGTGTATTATTATTATTAGTATTATTATTATTAGTATTATTATTATTATTTAGGCCTTGTTAGAGCCTGGCAGCCTGAGCCGACTAGCACACTCCTGTAGCCATGCTAATAAGCCACCAGCGTCTGCCTGAGCAAATATAGACTCAGCACTCTCGGTTTAGGCTACACCTGACTGCCTTCAAACCTTCCATGAGACACACTGTCAAACAAACACACACACACACACACACACACACACACACAAACACAACACACTGTGAGGTGTCCCGCTGAGAATGCACTGATGCTAAACTACGCTAATAATCCTACCCCTGCTGCTGTGTGCCCTTGATTAGCATTAATAATGCTGCCTGGCTGCTCACTCTCCACAACAGAGACGTGGGACTGCTGACAGGTGCAGGTTCCCTAGATGGGACCACAACGTTTTTTTTTGCCCGCCTAACAAGCTCTGCCTTTTGGATGCCATGCCTTCCCTAACACCATTTCAAGCTCTGCCTTTTGGATGCCATGCCTTCCCTAACACCATTTCAAAAGTGATGAATGGGCCTCAGCACACATGAGACTGAGTTCATGAACAGATGGAAGGAGGTCACAACTGTGACCCGCCATTCGTCAGATAGTCCATGTGAGACTCAATGGGGCTAGCTATTAATTAACACACTAGGAAAACAGTCATTAACTGATGGCTGATTGCAGGAGTGATTAAACTGTTCTATATAGCGGCAGGTGAGCCTTAGAAGTGACATTTCCTCTGTGCTCTACATTTTAAGTGGGGTGCTGTATGTCTGCAGTTGGGTTGCCACAGTGGGACGCCGGAGTTACAAGGTCAAGAAGGAGCTGCCTGAGCATTGAATCTGCTGCAGTAGTCAAACTGGCCTCAGATTTTAATTATGCTGACCAAGGCAGCAACAGAGCTAAAGTCTCAGGTCTGAAGCTCAGGAAGCATGCTGTGCAAACTGGCAATGTAGCCTTTACAACAGTAAATCCCAATTAAAGTAGTGAATGCAGCTTAAAAGTACATAAATTGACTGATGCATTTACCAAGGTGGATACTGCTGAGGGAAAAAACGTTTCTTAATTAGTGATCAGTGCTTTCAAATGACACACCAGAGGACGGTGAGTCCAGTCTAAGGATACCCACCATTGTGCCTGTGAGCAGAGAACACGCCGGGGGGGCTGTCCCTGTGTTTAATGTACGTCACTCTCGACTAGAGCATCAGCTGAATGACAAATGATTACTGTACCGACTAATGAAGTACTGACTGATCAAATGTAAAAGCCTTATCACTCAGCTAAGCTTCCACCAATCCTTCACAGGGTAAAAGAGATATCCCTGAGGTCCAAAGTGGTAGTGGTAAATAATGAGCTGCTTTTGTTTGCTATAAAGAAAGGGGTGGAAGCTGCTCCCATACAATCAAACCATCTTACCAGAGAGGACTGACCCCAGATCGTTCTTTAAACACTTGCCCCTAAGCAATCTTCTGAATGATTTATCTCCGTCTCTCAGACGTGGGTAGCTACAGGCATAAGGATTGATGTCTTCCAACACAAAAGCAGCCACAATACATCTGATCATCCTCTACTTCAGCAGATGATGACATGATGGTTGTTTTGGACAGATGGTGATTTTTCAAATGTGATTCAGTAAAGGGCTATGGGGAAATTGAAAATGTAATAAAATCAATCCGACAAACTGCTTCTGTAATTAATTTCCACTAAATGAGGTTTTAAATTTGAATGTGGATTCAATGACAAGCAGTCTGGATAATCAACATTGTTTACTGTATAGTACAGACTGACTCAAGCACACCCCTCAAACCTATAGCCATTCGTATAGGACCTACAAGAGCGGCTCAGACTCCAATAGCAGCATTTAAAACATGTTGCTATTCTCAGCCCTTAATTCTTATTTTTTCATGTTTGGATGGACCCGGCCAAGACATTCATCCTCAACCCTTATGGATTTCTCAACCACTTGGAAAATGTTATTGATGAAGTGTCCTCCTCCATTTCTCTTAGCAGTTGTGTTGATCTTCTTCAGCAACTGCATGACCTGAGAGGGCCCCTTGTCTCTGTTTTCAAGAACATGGTATGCCACAAGACAGCCTAATGAAGTCTCAGAGGAGTTTGTTTCCACTACTTAGTTATTCTACGGTTACATTTTCTTCCCTCGTGTCATCCCCATGGGTGAACAATGCAATGGTGTAACATGCTGCCCCTTCTCCAAACAACTCCTGGGCGATTTGTACCGTTTCCTGTTCCTCAAGTGTAGTTGTTGTGACACATTCTTCTGCTGGGACATCTGGTTTGCTCTGGGCTGTCTACTGCATCATGGGCTGAGGAGCAAACCCAGAAGACTCTGCAGCTGGGCACACTGGTAGACTCCGGCATGACAGGCTCAGTGAACACATCTCAGTTTATGCTTAGGTGGGGTTTCTGCCATATGCACTGCCGAGTGCTCAGGTAGGTTTTTTGCCATTTGCTCCACCAGGGTGTCTGGCACAAACTCTGGTGTCAACTGGATCTCCGTGGCTGGTTGTTTTTTTGCCATTTGCTCTACTGTAGCGCCTGGCATGAGCTCTGGTGTTGGTTGTATCTCCTCAGCTGGGGTTTTTGGGATCAGAGATTGAAACTTTAGAATATGTTTATCCAACCCCTCAATCACTACAGTATCTGCATATTTGCCTTTCGAACTTCAGACTGATGAGAGAAATCCAGTCTCCTTTCAGACTTCTGAATTGACGTGAGACTTCCTCTTCCTCCAAAATTTATACTCACACTGGTTCCTGTTTGAGAACGGCTCTGATGTCTCTCATGCATTCTCTTCAAGTCCTCGGATGAGAGTGAAGATGGGTGCCGACGTTGACACTGTGTCTGTACAGGAAAGAAGTTGAATGTTGGGTTAAACTCAACAGACTACTCAACGAGGGTGACATCACACCACAATAGGTAGATACATTCCATGAAGCTGTGTTGGGTTTCCTAACAAGTGCTGTGGACTACGCACCTAAGAAGCTTCCACTTCAAGAGCCACTGATAAAACACACACAATTTGTAGATGTTCGGCAGAGGGCTGAAAGTGGCAATGAAGATGTCCTTCAGTACTACTACAGGTAGTTTTTTTTTCTTCAATTATTGTAAGTGCCATCTTCGCTAAAATATGTTTTATGATCAGGGAATATTCACTCCTAAACCTCGTGAACGCCACCGGTGTTCTGAGACTTTGCTGTACAGGAGAAGCTGTTGGTGCTCACTCCCTCTCTTAACATAATACAGAGAACAGGTGTGATTGTAGTGGATGACTTTTGACAACATTTACAGCTCTTACCACTTCATCTCTACCACTCTTTAACTCTGCAGACACAGTCTGTAACCTGGGCCTCTCTGTGTAGGCAGCAGTGGACAGCTGCCATCAGCGGCGCTACAGCTGTGACCCTTTTAGCAACTCCATTGAGTCTCCTCATCATGGCCTGTCCTCCATCAGGGCTTAGCCCAACAAACTTCCAGTCTACATCATTGGCAACCATGAATGCTTTCAGAGATTCAAAGATAAATTCCTCTGTAGTAGTATGTGACGGTATAGGTTTGCAAAACAAAACGTTTGTGTATCTCCTGTTGAAAGCTATGGCACAAGTATACAATTTATGTCAACTGTACTATCAATGTATGTATTGATACAGGGATGACTCAAAAAACGTGCGATCTGTGAAAAATATTACCACTCACCTACAACTAAGCAAAAGCTGGAAAGCTATTAATATTGACCTTGGCATACCAGAACTGCACTACAAATGCAGTAATTAGCCTACATGAACATAGAACTTAAACACCTGTAAAGTTGACACACTGTCCAGTCAAATACGTTATAGGTATAAAAGTGGTGATGATTGTATGTTCTTAAATATAAGAAGCAAGATTCTGCTGATTCATAGCCTCAATCGCTAATCATAACAAATAGCAACCTCACTCTTGTCATGTTTCCTATTTGGTTTGATAACTCTAACTTCAACAAGTCACTGGGCAAAATTGAGGTCCATGTCACTACATTTAATAATTTATTTACCTGAGGTAGGACGAAGTGACTGGCAGAGTTCATCATCAACCTCACAAAAGGTGTTGAAAAGTTGTGTTTGCATTGTTGTTTTTTGTACCAGGAGTGAATAAAGGCGTTGACAACAATTAGCTTACATGTTTTAGAAAAATGGCAAATATACTGTAGGCCTTATCAGTGTGAAGTGACGAAGTTGTACTATGTGCAGTTATGCTCTCTAAACAACATTTAAGGTAAGATGAGATAAAGAAATATCAAAGGGGAAACGGGGCTATGCTTACTCGAAGACACGGCTCATTTAAAGACGGGGCTGGTAGCTGAACTCCAGCTCACCCTCCGTATACGCAGCAGACATGTCCAGTGTGAATACGCTCACACGTTCAAGGCTATGTGAATGGGGCTTTACTCCACAGTGAACAGCGCATGTGCCAGACCGACACTTTCGCAACTTCCGCAACCAAAAGAAGCAACAAAGACAGACTTGGACAAACTGGTTTACTGTATCAACTTCATTTCGCGACAGAGGCCATGGCAGGGAGAGACCGCGTGGCTCAGCTTATGAGACAACTCGCGAGCGCAGCGTGAGTGCACCAAGCCCATTTCGTGGCTTCTCCAACGCACACACACACGCGTGTGCACGCACAAACACACGTACGAACACACACACACATACGCGAGAAGTGCTTTTTTGCAGGCTATTTTGATGGTTTGTCCATCTCCAGAGAGCTCACGTCGTGTAGTTTACTCGCTCCATGGCCAATGTGAGCCAGCCTACGCATGAAAATCCCTCGTATGACCTCGCGACCACGGTGTGCGCTCGTGTTGTCGAGTAGGGAGTGTGCCCGCATGAAAGAAAGTTAGTTCTGAAGCTAATAAAAACAACTTGTAATCTGCTGAACGAACGGACGCATTGTAATATTCATGGTAGAATTAAATGATTGCTGTAGCTGTAACTTTAAATAACCTACAAGGATCAGCAATAACAGGTCAGGTTAACCTTTCCCCATGACGTGTTTATGCCTACTTGGCAATACATTTATGTAGTAGACGTATGACGGAACATTAGTTTTTGGAATGACAAAATGAAATTCGATATGTCGATTTGAAAGTCAACATTAAGACTTAAACTTGTTTCTTGTTGACTCGTTTTTTCATGCCAATCAGTTGCCCCCTTCTGCAGTATCAATTAGTTAGGCATTCTATCTAGCACAATAGGTCTCCCCACTCCAAACGTAACAGACCGTTCTCCACACCAAACGTAACAGCTCTTCACACAGTCAGGTGTCCACGCATCTCCCACCCTACGCCTCACATACCAGGGTGCCTCACATACTCTCACCCATCAGTGGGGGCCCTCGTGCACACACACACACACACACACACACACACACACACACACACACACACACACACACACACACACACATCCAGGATGCCCAACATACTCATGCTTCATCCATCAGTGGGGTTCGTCGTGCACAAGCGCACACACACACACACATCCAGGATACCCAGCATACTCATGCTTCATCCATCACTAGGGTCCCTCGTGCACACACACACACGCGCGCACACACACACACACACACACATCCAGGATGCCCAGTATACTCATGCTTCATCCATCACTGGGGTCCCTCGTGCACACACACACACACGCGCACACACGCGCACACACACACACACACATCCAGGATACCCAGCATACTCATGCTTCATCCATCACTAGGGTCCCTCGTGCACACACACACACGCGCGCACACACACACACACACACACATCCAGGATGCCCAGTATACTCATGCTTCATCCATCACTGGGGTCCCTCGTGCACACACACACACGCGCGCACACACGCGCACACACACACACACACACACGCACACACACACACATCCAGGATGCCCAACATACTCATGCTTCACCCATCACTGGGGTCACTCGTGCACACACACACACACACAGACTAGACTAAAGATCTTCTTCATGAGGTGTCCTCTTTTGATGCAGGCAAGCTGTCCAAAAGAGCAGCAATCAGTAGCAGACAAGTTCTGCTATCAATGCAGACAATACATGTGCAATTGATGTGAAGTATATGTTTCTAAGTTGTTTTTTGAATATTTGATGGAAATTACTGGTTAAAATTTTTTTGCAAAAAAGAAAACATTTTGATGTTCAGAAAAAAAACTATTTAAAAGGTTCCAAAAAAATTAATACATTTCAAATTCAAATTCATATGAAATATAAAACCCAGTGTTATGTTCTCTTTTAATAGAGGTCTTTGAGTGTCAACCAATTACTTTAATTCATCATTGTATATACTTTGATTCCAAACATGGTGTATGTAGGTTAGGAACACAAACATGGTATACAGTATGTAGGTCTTAATTCACTTGTGCTAAATCACATCTGTGGGTAATATTTCGGGTATCCTGTGTGTCTTTCTGTCCTAGCTGCCATTGTATACCAGCCTATTTTGAGTTAATGAGGATGTGGTGAACAATAAGAGATGTGCTATTTCTAAAGTGAATACTTTAAATGGTGTGATTTATACATTTCCTGGCAGCAATTCACTTTCCCTTAATGGTACAAATCATTAGCTGACCACATATTTACATGTCTATGACATAATGACCCAACGAGTACAAAACTGACCTCCATTACATATATATTTCAATTATTTGTATTGAGTTTCACACACACAATATTACACCTTATCAATAGGGTCATGCGTGAAGTAAATACAGTAATGTGGAATCCATTCAGTAACAAGTGACAATTTACATTGAAGTTGACCCAACAGTGCTAGAGGTATTTAAATACATTTAAAAACAGAGATATTAACACACACACACACACACACACACACACATTTTCAAAAAGATATACTTGCTAATAGACTAAAAAAGCATAATTAATGACTGAAACTGAAAGTCAGTAAATAAATGAAATAAATGCATAAAAGTAAAAACAGAATAATAATAAATAAACATAAACTCATTCACAAAGGGTCTCATTCATAACAGTGGGAGGGGTCTGTTTCATTACAGTGGGAGGAGTTTCATTCATTACAGTGGGAGGGGTCTGTTTCATTACAGTGGGAGGGGCGTTTTGCATGCCAATTTCCATACTGTGTTTTATTTAGTCGTTAGTTTCATCTACAAGCTGAGGATTGTTTCAGTCTGAACCTTTTTGATCCTTTATGTAGAGCAAAGCAAACAGTACAAAAGTAAGAGAGTAAGTAAGAGTAAGAACAAAAATAACATCATAAAACCAAAAAACAGATTATAGTGATTCAGGTTAACAGTTTTTTTAATGGGCTATCCTTCCTTCATATTTAATTCTTGATAGTGTGAACGTATTGGCCATTTTAGTTCTTCTCTGCTTTTCTTTAAAGAGTTGAGGGCCCTCTCCTCTCTGATGGCCCTACTGTAATGACCTGCTCCCACTGGCTCTGCATTATCTTCTGGAAAACAAAAGCATTAGAAAAACTGTGTTAAGGAGTTTGTCCTTGCCTCTGTTCCCTAGTGCTTCGTCCTGGTGGCTCTGTGTGTGTTGTGTGCAAATACTGTGAAGTCCTAGACACCTACAGCTATGCCTACAGACCTATAGCTATGCCTACAGACCTATAGCTATGCCTACAGACCTATAGCTATGCCTACAGACCTATAGCTATGCCTACAGACCTACTAGCTATGCCTACAGACCTATAGCTATGCCTACAGACCTATAGCTATGCCTACAGACCTACTAGCTATGCCTACAGTCCTATAGCTATGCCTACAGACCTACTAGCTATGCCTACAGACCTATAGCTATGCCTACAGACCTATAGCTATGCCTACAGACCTATAGCTATGCCTACAGACCTACTAGCTATGCCTACAGACCTATAGCTATGCCTACAGACCTATAGCTATGCCTACAGACCTAGAGTCAAGTCAAGTAGCCCTTTATTGTCACTGTTTTTTAAGCCAGTGAAATTAGCCATCAACCCATCCACACAGATACAAACATACATGATATGACAAGGGGATAGACAGGACTGGAGGACAGGGGTGTAAAGAAATACAGCATCACATGAGGAGAGGGGAGGACAAAAAAAGCCTCCCCCCACCTATGCCAACAGCTATGCCTAGAGACCTACAGCTATACCTAGAGACCTACAGTCTGTTGAAATGTTGTTCAAATTTAAATTTTGAAAAATAATTTAATGAGAGAATAGTTATCAGACTCCTATCATCTGAAGTTTGTTTTTGTACTTCACTTAAAGGTCAAAGGAGCTGAATATCCTCCACCCTCTGCCTGATAGGGCAACTTCAGCTCTGTCCTTTATTGGTCCTGTGTTGGTCTTGTGGTGGTTGTGTGTTAGTCCTGTGTTGGTCCTGTGATGGTCGTGTGTTAGTCCTGTGTTGGTCCTGCGGTGGACTTTGTTCCCATCAGGTTCCGCAGGACCTCTGCTGTTGTAAAAGAACTTTTGTCCTTTCCACAAGCCTGTTGAAATAAATAAAAAGCATACCTAGATTACTTTTGTTTAAGGTCTGTGCAATACTGTTGAAAAAGTGATATTGTTGAAAGGCTGGTGATTAAAATAGGACCTGTAACTCTTTGTTGCAGTCTCCACGTGGTGGCACATGAAATTTGAAAGCTGCGCATTTCATAGTGGGACTCACGCATCCTAGACGCCACAGACTTCCTGATGAGGGTACCCTTAAGTTTGGCTTTGCCTACACAGAGTTTTATGCTCTTTGCTGTGGGGAAACAATGTCTGCCCCTTCTGGAGGTGTGGAGACATCTACCTCCCCATGGATGTGCAGGTCTGGATGGGTTGCTCCCGGGGGTGGCGGTAGTCCTGCTACTTTGCAGAAGAGGTTTTCCCCGCTTTCACCCTCAGACCAAATTTATTTAGTGCCCCTTTGACCTCTTCCTTGGCCCAGGTATGCACCTGCCTAAGGTGCCTGCCTGGACAGGTGCGCCACCTTGGCCCCACACCCAGGTAAGGGGCACTCCGTTATGGGCCTCACAAGGCCTTCTGTAAAGGCCTTCATTGGGGAGGGGGGCACTACTCCATCTCCTCATCAGACAGCACAGCTAATGGGGAACACAGCTCCTCGCTGCCATGCCCACTCTCACTCCCATCTTCCATGATCTTGTGCCACATTGCCATTGTAATTCTGTAATTGAAATGAATAATATACATTTATATTATACCTTTATATACATTTATATTATACTGACTTGAAATACGAGTCGGATGGCGATGAGAGAGAAGAACAGGAGACGAGTGTGATTCCGTTAGTCCCTAGGTTCCCTGGGTTCGTCCCATTAAGGCTTAGTGAGCTGGATTGTATTGAGATAGGCCGACACGAAAGAAATAAAGCAAGGCAGACGTTGTGGCCCGTAAGTGGCTTTGAAGCCTGGTTAAAAGAATGTGACATCAAAGTAGGTTTTAAAAGTATCACAATGGATTCAATGTTGAGAGACTTTTATGCCATCAGAACATCAAAAGGAGATATGAATGGCAGCAGTAGCTACACTGGTCTGCGGGCAGCACTCAATGGCAGCAGTAGCTACGCTGGATTGCGGGTAGGGCTCAATGGCAGCAGCACCTACGCTGGATTGCGGGTAGGGCTCAATGGCAGCAGTAGCTACGCTGGATTGCGGGTAGGGCTGGTTACATCAGTGAGCTCACCTTCGGCCGTGTCTGGAATTTGATGCAGGACACTGAATTCACTGCTGCAAATAGTGTCTGCAAGTATCCTTAAACAGTTAAGGAGGACCAGGAAAGACAAGTGAAACCACCATCCCGCAATTTCTCCAGATCTTAACGCTCTAAGGTCCTCTGCTGCTCTACAGCCAAACAGTCCCAAAAGCCTACTGTATAACGTACCAGCTCAGGCTGTACTACCACCAGCGCCAAAGTATAAAGCATGGCTGAACATCCAGCTTCATTTCAGACGCCGGGGCAGTAAGGCAAACCAGGATCTAAAGCCCGACTCATTTGTCCTAAAAATGCATGAAAATGGTTGCCAGTTTTTCAGCATGGCACGAACAAACGAACAAACGAAGAACCACCAAGACTCACTGGAGGTGTACTATACATTTCATTTGGAGTACGTTCGGTACTCAGCCGACATGAGTCATAGTGAACAACCAGGGAGACGGTGTGATAAACCCAGCATTTATTAAAGTTTTTGAAATGTTTTTGGTCCCTTTAGACGCATGACACAAAGCTTTGCACTGAAATGGAACATATGTTGGTCTTGTTGTCTTTCAACAAGATTTGTTTTCATTAGAGTTCACACTATAATTGAACTGTTCTTATATATGTAATATATGTTGTCTCAGTTTGTTTATTTTATTTTGGATCTAGAATGGAAAAAAAATCCTTCGCTATTAGTAAAGTTGTGAAAATCATTATCTCAGATTACAAAAAAACCCTTACAGATACCCCCCCCCCCCCCCCCCCCCCCCCATCTGTGTGTGTGTGTGTGTGTGTGCGCGCGTGCGTGTGTGTGTGTGAGAGAGAGAGAGAGAGATTGAGTGTAAGGAGGCAGAATCTTCCATCACAAAGGGTCATATCCATTCTCTTTGTCTCTTTCTCTCTGTCTTCTTCCCTGTGCTGTCTCTCTCTCTCCTCTTTTCCTCCTTCTCTCTCTTTGTTTGTCTCTCTCTCTCCTCTTTTCCTCCTTCTCTCTCTTTGTTTGTCTCTCTCTCTCCTCTTTTCCTCCTTCTCTCTCTTTGTTTGTCTCTCTCTCTCCTCTTTTCCTCCTTCTCTCTCTTTGTGTTTCTTTCTCAGGTGTCGCTGCCCCACCCACTCCCAGAGCTACCACCAAGGTAATGTAGAAGCGTTCTACTGGTGTGTGTGTGTGTGTGTGTGTGTGTGTGGATGCGTGTGTGTGTGGTTTAACTACCACCAAGGTAGTGTAGAAGCATTCTAC
Organism: Coilia nasus; assembly: GCA_027475355.1. Taxonomy (NCBI): domain Eukaryota; kingdom Metazoa; phylum Chordata; class Actinopteri; order Clupeiformes; family Engraulidae; genus Coilia; species Coilia nasus. Next base: position 30,643,253 of record CM050206.1, read on the forward strand.
TGGTGTGTGTGTGTGTGTGTGTGTGTCTATGCGTGTGTGTGTGGTTTAACTACCACAAAGGTAATGTAGAAGCGTTCTACTGGTGTGTGTGTGTGTGTGTGTGTGTGTGTGGATGCGTGTGTGTGTGGTTTAACTACCACCAAGGTAGTGTAGAAGCATTCTACTGGTGTGTGTGTGTGTGGTTTAACTACCACCAAGGTAGTGTAGAAGCATTCTACTGGTGTGTGTGTCTGTTTTCTAGGCTCTCCGAGTGTGTTGGTTTATGTTCTCCATCAGTGTTTATTTCTGTGCGTTTGTTGTGTGTGTGTGTGTGTGTGTGTGTGTGTGTGTGTGTGTGTGTGTGTGTGTGTGTGTGTGTGTGTGTGTGTGTGTGTGTGTGTGTTTGTTTGTTTGTTTGTATGTTTGTGTGTGAATTATAGATGCTGGGGAGTATTGTACAGCTCGGAATACAGACTATGCCTTTGAGGTACACACACACATACACACAAGCAGTCACATCCACACAGAATCATTACTTAAAACACTCTTTTCTACACACACACAAAAGAAAAAGAAAAATCTCAATGATTGGAAACTTGTTGGAAGGCCATGTTTTTGGTGTGCGTCTGAGTGTGTGTGCATGTGTGTGTGTGTGTGTGTGTGCTCTGTTTCAGATGGCAAGCTCAAACATACGATATGGAGAAGGGGTCACTCGGGAGGTCGGCATGGTACTATAACACACACACACACACATACACAATTACATACTCTTCTATACGCATACACACACAACATGTGGAATGTTTGTGTGTGTGTGTGTGTGTTGTGTAGGATGTGCTGAACATGGGAGCCAGGAAGGTGTGTGTGATGACGGATGAGAATCTCTCTCGTCTGCCTCCTGTGAAATCCGTGCTGGACTCCCTCACCCAGAGCGGAGTCCCATACCTCTGCTATGACTCCGTGCGGGTAGAACCCACCGATGCCAGGTGTGTCAGTGTGAGAGAGAGAGAAAGACAGAGAGAGGAATAGTGTGTATGTATTCAATTTAGTATTCTCTGTGTGCATGTGACTGGTTGTGTGTGTTTTTATAGGATTCTTTATATTATATTACATTACATTATATTACATTATATTACATTACATTATATTGTATTACATTATGTTATATTATATGTATTAT
>CM050206.1:30654411-30666911 GCA_027475355.1 Coilia nasus
CATTCAAGATGTACTCACTTTTTTGGCCTGTTATTTATGCAAAAATACGTAAAGTTGTATTAAGAGGACAGTAAATTAATTCTTCTACACAAGCTGTACACTGACTACTCAAACACATATCCAAGTATGTAAACGTAAGATGAAATCGGGGTAAAAGGACTCCAAAATAAACAAGAGTAAACAAACCCTAAAGTAAACAAACCCAGAGTAAACAAGCCCTAAAGTAAACAAACCCTGAGTAAACAAATCGACAAATCGACAGATGACAAAAAATTGACATCTGTTAAAGGTTGGTGCCACTTTGCTGCTATTGGCAGTTATAAATCTGAGTGAGTCAGACATTGAAGTGAGTCCCGGGCTGTGTCCCTGGGAGAAGAGTCCCAGGCTGTGTCCCTGGGTGCAGAGTCCCAGGCTGTGTCCCTGGGAGCAGAGGCCCAGGCTGTGTCCCTGGGAGCAGAGTCCCAGGTTGTGTCCCTGGGTGACAGTCTAGGGCTGTGTCCCTGGGTGACAGAGTCCTGGGCTGTGTCCCTGGGTAACAATGTGCCCGGCTGTGTCTCTGGGAGCAGTGCTTGCACTGGGGTAATGTGTATGTACGTGCAGTCTTGCATTCCACAGAATAACAATATGAACTCCTATATGAACTGTGTCTGTGATCAGCAGATATATGTAAATGTAATAAGCAGATATATCTAATGTGATAGATGTGATAAGCAGATCTACTGTATCTAAATGTGAAGTGTCTGTGTGTTGGATATTCAGTAGCCGATACAAGTAATGTGGATGTGATGGAGTGACCATCACTAGAGTTGTGGGTGTGCTCTGACTGCCATCCCAACAAGCCTGGCTCTTTGGCGTTGCAGTCAGAGCCCCTGTTTGGTATCCCGGAGACCTGGGTTCGAAGCCGGGTGGGGTGACCTCTCCTCCCCTTCGCTACAGTGGATATGGTGTGTCTACACGCAGGATATAAGTAATGTTGTGTGTGTGTGCGGATGTGTGTGTGTGTGTGTGTGTGTGTGTGTGTGTGTGTGTGTGTGTGTGTGTGTGTGTGTGTGTGTGTGTGTGTGTGGATGTGTGTGTAGGAGCTGATATAAGTAGTGTGAAGCTGGCTGATGCAGGGCTTGTTCTTGCTGACACCCTCAGGAGCTTCCTGTTTGATCTGCAGGTATGTTTATCTGTTAGTGTGTGTGTGTGTGTGTGTGTGTGTGTGTGTGTGTGTGTGTGTGTGTGACAGAGAGAGAAAGAGTATGTATGTTTGCGTGTGTGTCTCTGTTCGTGTGTGTGTGTGTGTGTAAGAGAAAGCGTATGTATGTCTGTTTGCGTGTGTGTGTGTGTGTAAGAGAGAGCGTATGTATGTCTGTTTGCGTGTGTGTGTGTGTGTGTAAGAGAGAGCGTATGTATGTCTGTTTGTGTGTGTGTGTGTGTGTAAGAGAGAGCGTATGTATGTTTGTTTGCGTGTGTGTGTGTGTAAGAGTATGTCTGTGTGTGTGTGTTTGTTTACAGTTACATTCACCTGCAGGTTAACTGTGGTGTGTATTTCTTCGCCTGCAGGTTGATGGTGGTGTGTGTGTGTATATTTTAAAGCTGCAGGTTAATGGTGGTGTGTGTGTATATTTTAAACCTGCAGGTGGACTGTGGTGTGTGTGTGTATATTTTAAACCTGCAGGTTGACTGTGGTGTGTGTGTGTATATTTTTGGCTGCAGGTTAACTGTGGTGTGTGTGTGTGTGTGTATTTCTTCGCCTGCAGGTTGATGGTGGTGTGTGTGTGTATATTTTAAACCTGCAGGTTGACTGTGGTGTGTGTGTGTATATTTTTGGCTGCAGGTTGACTGTGGTGTGTGTGTGTATATTTTAAACCTGCAGGTTGACTGTGGTGTGTGTGTGTATATTTTTGGCTGCAGGTTGACTGTGGTGTGTGTGTGTATATTTTTGGCTGCAGGTTGACTGTGGTGTGTGTGTGTGTGTGTGTGTGTGTATATTTTTGGCTGCAGGTTGACTGTGGTGTGTGTGTGTGTGTATATTTTTGGCTGCAGGTTGACTGTGGTGTGTGTGTGTATTTTCGCCTGCAGGTTGATGATGGGTTGTCAGCACTGGGATATGGCACACATGATATTCCAGCTCTGGTGAAAGGCACACTACCTCAGGTACACACACACACACACACATCCCATCACCTAGGTACACACACACACACACACACACACACACATCCCATCCCCCAGGTACACACACACACACACATCCCATCACCCAGGTACACACACACACACACACACACACACACACACACACACACACACACACACACACACATCCCATCCCCCAGGTACACACACACACACACATCCCATCTCCCAGGTACACACACACACACACACACACACACACCCCATCTCCCAGGCACACACACACACACACACACACACACACACACATCCCATCCCCCAGGTACACACACACACACATCCCATCTCCCAGCTACACACACACACACACATCCCATCTCCCAGGTACACACACACACACACACACACACACACACATCCCATCCCCCAGGTACACACACACACACATCCCATCCCCCAGGTACACACTCATAATAACAGTCAGTACTCCCCACAGACTTGCCCTCCCTTTGTCAGACACTGTTTGTGTGTCTGTGTGTGTGTGTGTGTGTGTGTGTGTGTGTGTTGACAGGAGCGCGTGACGAAGCTGTCTCCCAGACCTCACACAGAAGAGGACTTGACTGAACTCTTCACGGCATCTATGAAACTCTACTAACACACATACAAACACTGACAGACACACTCCTGCATATGCTTACACACTGACACATGTCACACAGACACTTGAGACAATTATTGATCTAGGCCTGCTTCAAACTCAGTATCTTATATCACATAAATAGCCATACTTATGTTACAGGACTCCTACACACACACACCAAACACTTGGAGACAACACACTCTATCTGTCTCTCTCGGTAAAGGATTATTAGGGTTTTATAGATTTATAGGTTTTGGGTCATTTCTATTGATTGTATTTTTATGCATGTATGCCTGTACCACATAAGCTACTTGATGACTTAATTTACCCTTGGGAGGAGTGCAGTAGCAATCTATTTATCCAGCAATCTGTCTTGGGAGAATACACTTCCAATCTATCTATTCATCACTTTGTCTAACTAAGATATGCCCAAACATAACTGAATGTTATGATGACAGTGTGACTTGCAATAAACAAATGAAATGTTAATTGTAAATGACTCTCAGCTTTGTGTTCCCTGCTAGCCCCTCACAGTGAGTAGCCAATGGGGGAGGGCATACAGGCCAGCAGGACAGAGTGAGTAGCCAATGGGGGAGGGCATAGAGAGTGAGTAGCCAATGGGGAGGGCATACAGGCCAGCAGGACAGAGTGAGTAGCCAATGGGGGAGGGCATAGAGAGTGAGTAGCCAATGGGGAGGGCATACAGGCCAGCAGGACAGAGTGAGTAGCCAATGGGGAGGGCATACAGGCCAGCAGGACAGAGTGAGTAGCCAATGGGGAGGGCATACAGGCCAGCAGGACAGAGTGAGTAGCCAATGGGGGAGGTCATAGAGAGTGAGTAGCCAATGGGGGAGGGCATACAAGCCAGCAGGACAGAGTGAGTAGCCAATGGGGAGGGCATACAGGCCAGCAGGGCTGCATCTGATTGGACAGATATTTTAATGGCGTTTTTGCATTGCTGCTGTATGTTATGGTATGAAGATCACACATAGTAACAATGTGATATTGTAATGTATTGGGATATGATGATTACACGTGTAAACTAGAAAAGCACTCAGAGCGCAGACCTCCGCCAGGGCAGCTCAGATCACCACCAAAATATAACCACTTTTACGTTAGCCCATTTCTGTCCTACCCTGAAAATGTCATCAAAATCCATCTTTAACTTTTCTAGTTATGTTGCTAACTAACAAACAAACGCAGATGGTTACATAACCTCTGCTGGCGGAGGTCATAATGTGTTATTGTAATTTATTGGGATATAAAGATCACACATAGTAAAAATGGGATGTAGTAATGTGTTAAGATATGAAGATCACACGTGTTAATAATGTGATATTGTAATATATTGGGATATGAAGATAATTACATTACATTACATTAGCAGACTTTTATCCAAAGCAACTTACAAAAGGAGGACACAACAAGCTAACGAGGGGTAGAGGAACACAGAGTAAGCCAAGGCATGGCAACGTTAGTGCAGCCTAGGGTGCACACAAGGAGGGAACACACAAGGAGATAGATGTGCCTTAAGCCTTAGGAACATTTCCTGGAGATCACACGTGTTTATAATATGATATTGTAATATATTTCGATATGACGATCACACATGTTTTAATGTGATATTGTAACATCACATTACAATATCATATTATTTTCAATATACTGTGTAGCCATAACAGGATCCCACCTGTTAAAATTTGTCCTAATGTCTTCCATCGATAGCCCTGACTTCACTACACTACAAATTCATCAGTTTTCCTGTATGGTTGTGTATTACTTTGCTAACAAAGACAAGGTTTGGGGTCACTGGGTTGATAGTGGATAGTGGATAGATGATGTTTTTAAAGTAGTATTTATACTTCAGCTGTACTCTGGGACCTTGTGGCCTGGCTTTCATCCCCACCAAAGTGCAGAGACAGTGCTGGTGAAGGTGGCTAATGGCCTGATGCTGAACAGGGACAGTCATAGATGTCTTTATATCTGGGGTTGCCCAAGGCTCTGTTCTGGGGCCTGTTTCTATTCAGTCTTTATATGCAGATCCCTCCTCTCTCTCTCTTTTTTTTTTATTTTTTATTTTTTATTTATTTTTATTTTTTTTCACCGATTTTTCGTCAACGATTCCCGGGACACTGAAACTCGGGGAGAGATGAATGTTTACGTTTACAACAATTTTTTTTTTATCGTGAAATCTATTGACCCTCACGCATTGAAAACACTGGTCGACGCCCACTTCCAACGAAAAAAAATTCCGTGAAATTTTAATATTGCGAAAACGAATCTGAACGAACTCGTCATAGGCCGTTCATGTAAATCTCACCAAATTTGGTATATGTCATCTACAGACAATGCGGACAAAAAGTTATCAAAGGATTTATCTTGAGATAAACCGTTCCGAAGTTACACGTCAATGAACATTTAACACGTAGCTTAAAAATCTTCAAATGGCCGTATCTTGGCTAATAATTGCTCAAATTTGGTCAAAGTTGACATTCCATCTCTAAATAGATTTCTTTTCATGTGTACTAAATTTTGTGACATTTCATCATAGGGGGCGATGTTTATTGGCGAAGCTAGGTGTCAAAAAACAGTTTTTGTTAAATAACTCGCCAACAATTTTGCCCAAGACAACGATTTTGCGTTAGTATGTGGGTGTTACAGAGATGTATCGACCCAGCCAATAAACGCTCACTTGAAGCGTAGCGCCACCTAGTGATATGGGTAAATGCAAAAATTGGGATTTTGAGTTGCCAATATCTTGGATCGAGAAGGTGGGAACTGCGCAAAATACGTCATGCACAATCACCACAAAGACCTCTAACACCACAGAACATGCCATAAAATTTGGTCCATAGGGGGCGCTGTAATTGTAGAAAATGTCATTTTGCCTATTATCTAGACAATGCTTACGTTTACAACTATTTTTTTTTTATCGTGAAATCTATTGACCCTCACGCATTGAAAACACTGGTCGACGCCCACTTCCAACGAAAACAATTTCCGTGAAATTTTAATATTGCGAAAACGGATTTGAACGAACTCGTCATAGGCCGTTCATGTGAATCTCACCAAATTTGGTATATGTCATCTACAGACAATGCTGACAAAAAGTTATCAAAGGATTTATCTTGAGATAAACCGTTCCGAAGTTACACATCAATGAACATTTAACACGTAGCTTAAAAATCTTCAAATGGCCGTATCTTGGCTTTTAATTGCTCAAATTTGGTCAAAGTTGACATGCCATCTCTAAACAGCTTTCTTTTTATGTGTACTAAATTTTGTGACATTTCGTCATAGGGGGCGATGTTTATTGGCGAAGCTAGGTGTCAAAAAACAGTTTTTGTTAAATAACTTGTCAACAATTTTGCCCAAGACAACGATTTTGTGTTAGTATGTCGGTGTTACAGAGATGTATCGACCCAGCCCATAAACTCTCACTTGAAGCATAGCGCCACCTAGTGATATGGGTAAATGTAAAAATTGGGATTTTGAGTTGCCAATATCTTTGACCAAGAAGGTGGGAACTGCACAAAATACGTCATGCACGATCACAACAAAGACCTCTAACACCACAGAACATGCCATAAAATGTAGTCCATAGGGGGCGCTGTAATTGTAGAAAATGTCATTTTGCCTATTATCTAGAGAATGCTTATGTTTACAACAATTTCTTTTTTATCGTGAAATCTATTGACCCTCGCGCATTGAAAACACTGGTCGACGCCCACTTCCAACGAAAACAATTTCCGTGAAATTTTAATATTGCGGAAACGAATCTGAACGAACTCGTCATAGGCCGTTCATGTGAATCTCACCAAATTTGGTATATGTCATCTACAGACAATGCTGACAAAAAGTTATCAAAGGATTTATCTTGAGATAAACCGTTCTGAAGTTATACGTCAATGACCATTTAACACGTAGCTTAAAAATCTTTAAATGGCCGTATCTTGGCTTTTAATTGCTCAAATTTGGTCAAAGTTGACATGCTATCTCTAAACAGCTTTCTTTTTATGTGTACTAAATTTTGTGACATTTTGTCATAGGGGGCGATGTTTATTGGCGAAGCTAGGTGTCAAAAAACAGTTTTTGTTAAAAAACGTATCAACAATTTTGCCCAAGACAACGATTTTGTGTTAGTATGTTGGTGTTACAGAGATGTATCGACCCAGCCCATAAACTCTCACTTGAAGCATAGCGCCACCTAGTGATAAGGGTAAATGCAAAAATTAGGATTTTGAGTTGCTAATATCTTGGACCGAGAAGGTGGGAACTGCGCAAAATACGTCATGCACGATCACCACAAAGACCTCTAACACCACAGAACATGCCATAAAATTTGGTCCATAGGGGGCGCTGTAATTGTAGAAAATGTCATTTTGCCTATTATCTAGAGAATGCTTACGTTTACAACAATTATTTTTTTATCATGAAATCTGTTGACCCTCACGCATTGAAAACACTGGCCGACGCCCACTTCCAACGAGAACAATTTCCGTGAAATTTTAATATTGCGAAAACGAATCTGAACGAACTCGTCATAGGCCGTTCATGTGAATCTCACCAAATTTGGTATATGTCATCTACAGACAATGCTGACAAAAAGTTATCAAAGGATTTATCTTGAGATAAACCGTTCCGAAGTTACACGTCAATGAACATTTAACACGTAGCTTAAAATTCTTCAAATGGCCGTATCTTGGCTTTTAATTGCTCAAATTTGGTCAAAGTTGACATGCCATCTCTAAACATCTTTCTTTTCATGTGTACTAAATTTTGTGACATTTTGTCATACGGGGCGATGTTTATCGCCGAAGCTAGGTGTTGAAAAACAGTTTTTGTTAAATAACTCATCAACAATTTTGCCCAAGACAACGATTTTGTGTTAGTATGTAGGTGTTACAGAGGCATATTGACCCAGCCCATAAACTCTCACTTGAAGCATAGCGCCACCTGGTGATAAGGGTAAATGCAAAAATTGGGATTTTGAGTTGCCAATATCTTGGACCGAGAAGGTGGGAACTGCACAAAATACATCATGCACGATCACCACAAAGACCTCTAACACCACAGAACATGCCATAAAATTTGGTCCATAGGGGGCGCTGTAATTGTACAAAATCTCATTTTGCCGATTCCTTGCCTTCACAAATCAGTCCTACACACTACACATTCAAAACCCACATCCATGCCCACTTACAGGAAATCATTTCCACAGAAATTCTCACCTCACAACACTGCTCTACCACACACTCATCACACCAACAGTTCCCACATTTCAATATACTGCGGCGGTCATACCATGTACCGCTATGCGGTACATCTAGTTCACTTCACCATTCACATATTTCCTACTGGTACAGGAATCAAACCTGCTGCCCTCCTATCACCAACTCCCTAACCATTATGCTGTGTGTGTGTGTGTGTGTGTGTGTGTGTGTGTGTGTGTGTGTGTGTGTGTGTGTGTGTGTGTGTGTGTGTGTGTGTGTGTGTGTTTATTTATTCTGTATTTATTGGAGGCTAATTTACAGAAAAGTGGAGGTTTGATTTTTTGCCCATTCCCTAGAGGAAAACAGGGAATAAAACAACTGCACACCTAGAGAATACAGAGCATAGGTAAAATTTGATTTCAATTAGCTCTGATGATAAATCTGTCAGGTAGCCCTAGAGGAAGCTGAGCCTTCAAACATTGAACCCTCAACTCCAATTAAAACCATTACCTTCAATAAAAAGCAAACTTTCCCACTATGCCTTAGTGGCAAGTTTGCAAACCTCAGCATTCTTTTTTTCTATCACTGTTGGCCAATTTACTGTCTCGCCATGACCAAAAAAAAAGGCTTTTAGGGTATTACACAGCCTGTCACCTACATTTACAAATGTGAAAGAGTGCAGGTGTTAGAAACTAATTGGCGTTCTAAATTCTCAGGTGTCACCACAGTAATGGTGTGTGGCTGTGCTTGTTTTTGTGTTGTTCTGATACATACGTCAAAAAATGTGAACTATCATTAAATATGCTGACATACAAGTAGTTATAAAACCTACAGACTGTGTTGTCCATTAGTCATTTTGTCTCTGGCACAGTACTTTGAAAGCCTTAGAAAGGTCCAGCAATGTCTGTCCACCACACTGTCTAGAGTGACACTTTGCATATATAAATTGGCCACTAGAGCGTTGAGTATTCCAAGTGTTATTAATGGACTAACAGCAAGGGGGCGCTGGAGCCAATGCCACACATAAGGACATGCTCACTTTACACCATCGCCTTTGTGATTTATGGTGAGAGGGATTTGACAGTAGTGGTCTGTCATGTTTCACAAGTACTATATAGTGGTTCAATCATCAATATTCTCAGGGTTATCACCCTGACTCTTATTGGTTTAGACCAAGGTCAAAATACCACATTGCCCTCTGGGGGCAAAACAGCCCCCATATAAGCGTTATTTCATTATTTTGCAGAAAATGTGAATGATATTGATTTTTGTGCCCTTTAAAGGTCATTTGGTAAAACAGTGGATCCTCTCCTGTACATTCTGTTGGGTGGTAATGGAGTTCACATATATGGAGAATGGTTCAAGGCCTGCTCAAAGAGAAACATGCTCTGCCAGTGAAGATACCATATATGGACTACACAGCTCTGGGGAACTGTTTTTTTTTTCAGTGAGCATAATCATTCTTTAAGTTGGCCTTTATGTTGAACAAGGGCTTCACCTATGGTTTCAGTGAACATCTAAAGCTGGCGGTAATGTGCATGGTGAATTTATTGCACTTTAATAAGCCTGTAAAAGCATCTTGTCTCACATTCTGTTGTTGTGTTCCACCTCTTCTGTGGATCGATAAAGTGCCGGATGCCTGATTTGGTCCTGTACCCGCAGAGAGCTGCTCCAGTGGGATGGAACACAGAGCTCCTCTAGCCTGTCTGCCACCCCGCTGACATCACAGCCGAGAAGTGTTGGCGTGGTTACAGAGGAGAGGTGTCATAATGAGCCTTCAGTCCTTCATATTGACCACAGCAGGGAAACCTTCCTCAGAGGGGACAGCTCAGCTCAGGCATCTGCCAAGCGCCTTACACAAGGGACATAGCCTGTTTGACTTTTGCCTGATAGCAGAGAGAAATAGTATCAGCCCACTGAAACAATGCAACACATATTTGCTCGCACACACCAAACACCATCTCTGTCTGTCTGTCTGTCTGTCTGTCTGTCTGTCTGTCTGTCTGTCTGTCTGTCTGTCTGTCTGTCTGTCTATCTATCTATCTATCTATCTATCTATCTATCTATCTATCTATCTATCTATCTATCTATCTATCTATCTATCTATCTATCTATCTATCTATCTATCTATCTATCTATCTATCTATCTATTTGTCTGTCTGTCTCTTTTTACATGTCCCTTCAGGAGGTACCTACAGAGAAAGTGGGATTCTGCATTTAACACATCACACACAAGAGGGCGGCAGCGATGACAACAGCATTAGGATGGTGCTACCATGCTCAGGGGACCTCAGTGGCACTTTTGGGTGGCTTCTGGGCGTTGCGATCCTTTAATACAAACCGTCTGGCCGTGCCCTCTCCTCAAACAAGGCGACGTCGCTCTAAACTCTTCTCCGTTGTTGTTCCTCAATGGTGGAACAACCTACCAGTCGCTACAAGAGCAGCGACATCCCTCTCAACCTTTAAAAAGCTTGTGAAGACCCTTCTCTTCTGAGACTGCTTCCCCTCCTAACAAAACTAACTTCCACTAACCAACTCTCTACCTAGGTGCCTCGTGCTTGTATAAATCTGTGTGTTTTGGGGAGGAGGGGTCTGGTCCAGGAAACTTACTTAAGACACGTGTATCTCCCTTTGTGTATGTGTGTAGTTTGTTTACTCTGTGTTCCTCTACACCTCTGCTAGCTTGTTATATATCCTTCTTTTGTAAATCGCTTTGGATAAAAGCGTCTGCTAAGTGTAATGTAATGTAATGTTCTGGGAGGCTTCAAATCCATGATCCATTGACCCACAGGTCTGACCCTCCAGTCAAAGGTCCATTCCCTTAACCACCAGACCCACCACTGCCCCAATTAGATACCCAGTTAGAGACAGAGGCAGACAGATATAAAGACACACATAATAATGTGCATGTGTCAGGTGTATAGCACTGATAGGCCCAGCAGGGCCACAGTATGTGCTCACTGCTGCTGTCACATGACCTCAACACATGGGCAGTATAGGGACATAAAAAGAGTAACCTTGCTTTGCAAATGCACATCCGAATAGACTAGATTAAGTGCTCGTCTTCCACAGAAACCACTGTAGGTTAGTGGGAACATCCTGTCTGGAACATAAGAAATGGCCACTTAATACACATTAAGTGCTGTTAAACTGTTTCAGAGGAAAGCGTGATTAATGTAAACGTGTTTCATTGATTTAAGATCTTGTGTTTACTCCGGCCCGTAGCCCAGTGACTAGATGTGCTGTAGACACCGGTAATGGGCGTTACGCCTTGGGAGGAACATATAGTGGTGACCTACTTTAGAGTTTCACAGGAACATTTCAGGTTGCCTCAGGTGGAGAAAAAAATCACAAAGGAATTTGTACCTTTCTGACATTTTTTTTTTTTTAAAGAGATCAACTCTGCCTCAGGAAGCTCTGTGAGGTCATTTCAAACATGATCACCTCCATGACAACATATGATACTGAACGCTTAATAAAAACAACAGCATCAGCAACACCAAGGTAAGTGTGGACGGAGCAGATGTTAGTGAATGACCCTTTAGATATGACCCGAGCTGGACTGATATGGCAGAGGATGCCTTCATAAATTAGAATGCATCCGGGACAGCACACAGCAGTGTATGCGCACTATGTGCGTCTGTGGTCATAATAGTCTATGTAGGCACTATTATTATCTGTCTTGTCCATGCTGTGCAGTTGCCTGTATCACCAATTTGTCCCGGTGAAATGTTGTCTCGTCTCACTATGTACTGTGCATATGGCTGAAACGACAATAAAAAACTTGACTTGACTAGGGGTGTGCAAAAATATCGATACGGTCAGAAAAAAATTGTGAGGTACGCACATTAGTCTACAAATACTGGCTTACAGCTAAACCGCATTGTCGTTCTAATGAAAAATGAATTCTCTCCCTGCCAGTTGCATCAAATTCATACCTGCCAACATCTGAGTAGAAAAATCCAGGATAAGTCAACTTGTGGTATGTCTTAAAGTATTATTGACAATCTAGCAATCATGTTGCATACCCAACATCATTTTTGTCTCACCATGGGAAAACAATGCTAAGTCCTACAACACAGCAATTTAGCCTGCTCCAGGCATGTGCAGATCAAGCAAGGTTACTAAAATCATGTACAGTATAATGTTTCTGTGCAGGAGGTCTGGGGGGTGCGCCCCCAGAATTTTCTGTATAAATTAGATGTAATTTCATGCATCCTGGTGCATTTTCTTAGATGTATAGAAATTGCACTCCAGCGCTAAGAGAACTAGAACTATAATGACAGACTGAACAACAGCACAATTTTACTTAAAAATGTTACTTTACTTAAACACAACGTAAACTAGTTTAGCAACTCAGTGTAACCTTATGTAGAAGTAACATTAGCCAACCAATGCTACCCTGGCCTGCTTATCCTGTCAGAGAAGTCACGCATCCTACCTGCAGTGTTTCATTCAGGCACAAAACTGGTTTCTCATTTTATCCTCCACTTTCTCCCTTTCTGTTTCGGCTGTTTTCTCCA
>CM050206.1:30671911-30694411 GCA_027475355.1 Coilia nasus
CCACCACTGTCATGGACTGATTGGATAGGTTTGTGACCTGGGTAAGGGGGGCAAACCAACCAATCAGAGCCTTCCCCGCTCACTCCTCACGGGCCTGCTCTCGGCAGAATTATTCAGGAGGAATATTTAATCACAGTTGGCTTTGAGAGCGGAAAAATGGGTCACGTACCATCACAACGCTGCTGTGTGCTTTTTCTTTTCATTCTCTCTCCTGTGGGTACTGCAGCAAACCTGTAAAGACTCAGCAAATCTGGCTATGAAGCTGTGTTTTGCACATTGCATGCTGTATGCCCTATATTAGTTTCACCACGAAGACAAACATGATGGTCTTAAAACTTAAATTGTATAGCGATGTGTTTGTGAGATCTGTCATCAGCTTGGTTTGTTGTGTTTTGTAGGCTGTGTGTGTGTGAGCAATTGCACGTATGTGCGTGTGTGTGTGTGTGTGTGCGCGAAATAGTGTGCACTGGGTTGGAATTCCACTCCCACTTGTGGTGTGTTTCTCTTTCTTTTTGCACTTTTCCGACACCCTCTCTCTCGCTTTTCTCTCTTCATCTTGTCTTGTTTGTCTCTACTGTCAGAGCAGAGCCTGCTCATCTCATTAGCATTTCACTGGGATCCGCTCGCATCGTGTGTGTGTGTGTGTGTGTGTGTGTGTGTGTGTGTGTGTGTGTGTGTGTGTGTGTGTGTGTTGGGGGTGGGGGGTGGCAATTCTGCCATGCACAGAGAAGAGAAAGAGGAAACAATCAAGGAGTAGGGGAAGATGGGAATATAAAAATGACAGAGATTTGAGGATGCTAAAATAGAAATGAAATTATGCTGTGGAAAAAAAGAATGAAAGAAAGAAGCAGTGAAAGTAGATACAAAGGGAGAAAAAGATGGAGGCATAAAAAGTGAAAGACAGAGCGACAGAAATATACATGGGTGATGTATGGATGGCAAAGGTCCATGAGTTTTACAGCATCTTCCTATAAACTATGAACCAAAGCTGAATTAATTACTTAGTGAAATTATTTTGCTAATGTAACACCATTAGGGAGATCCTCAGCACAAATATATATGTATATATTGATATGGATAGTATTTTAATGTATGTGACAGTAAAACTCCTTGAATCCGTCATTCATTGGCTGTGCATTTATCTAGATTAAGCCACACTTGTCTGTAATGGAGCTGAAGGACTAGAGGAGGCAGAAATAGGAGTCCTTTCATCACGAGTGGCTGCCTCCATGCAGTGTATCTAGCTGCTACTTTATCCAATTGTCTCCGCATGGGCACTCATCCAGCTAACATTTCAAGGCGCCGTAGGTGGATTTGATGATGCTTGATACACTATGCCAGATACACCCCTGACACGCAACCAGGGAAGCGTCTCTACACCAAAAGCGTACGTGGCACAGAGGAGAGGTGTCAGCCATTAAAATGGTCATTATCATACTAATTGTCTTATTAGGCTGTTTGACAATCAGTGTAGTGCACTGCGCTAAGCATAGCAATGGTCTATTCCCCTGCAGCTGTGCCCATGCTTTTCCTTTGAGCCTCTTAAGATCACTGGTTGTGTTAAAGCGGATTCATGATTGTGTCAAAGTGAAGCTGAGCAAAGAGAAAGTGGCACGTGGATTGGTGGCCACGGAAAAGGGCCGTGTTTGTAGGACCTCAGAGATCAGTGGTCCTGGGAAAGCCAACCTGAGTGAGCACACAGGGCCACAGAGATTATTGGTCAATGGTCATGTTAAAGTGAGTCTGAGCAAAGATACAGAGCCACAGAGATCATTGGTTGTGTTAAAGCAAGCCTGAACAAAGACTTGGAGCTACAGTGATCGGTAGTCATGGTAACACAAACCTGAGCAAAAATACGGGTCCACAGAGATCGTTGGTTGTGTTGAAGTGAGCCTGAGCAGAAATCTGTGGTGGTTTGAACCTGAGCAAAGACAGGCAGCCACAGAGATGGGTGGTCATGGCAAAGTGACCCTGAGGAAAGACAGGCGGCCACTTCTGACTGCTGACAGGGGGCCTTACTGCTGCCACCAGTCCTGTCACCAGCACACAACCTGACTTTGCCTGGTGACATTCCACGATATCAGCCTGATTTTGCCGAATCTGTTGAGACCAGCACACTTCCTTTATTGTACCCAATTCTGAAAAGTCATCACGACATTGAACGGGAGTGAGCCTTACAGTGTGACATACTTAACGACCTGCGATTTGTTGGTCTGCCACGTTCTACGACACCCGACAAAAAGACTAGGTTGTCAGAATTTTGTCAGGAGTCGTACAAAGTATTATTAGGACTCACCAGCAGTCAATTAAAGCCATACAATAATGAATCATTATCTTGTAATGTGGCCAGTCTCCCGATGTGCAGAGAATTTGTGGTTCTAATCTGATAGTGTGACATGGTCATTTATAAACAATCATGAAAAACCATATAATAATAATATAATAAATTTTACTTTTATAGCACAATTCATACAAGATGCAGCTCAAAGTGCTTCACAGTTTGACAAAAAAAAACACGACAACATTTCTTGTAGTCCAGTGGTGCTGGAATGAGAAAGTCCATTTAGGCATTGTCGAGTTGCTATAATCTGACCTGATGGCATAAGGAGCTCCTCTCAGTACCATTTGCACTGGAGCCTTTTCTATGCTTCATCAAGACATGCTGTGAGATTCCAAATAAGCATCTTTGTGGGGGGGAAAGGGGAGGTGTGGTCTGCTCTGAATCATGGAGGCTCATAGCCACTTGACTCGGCCTCTTAAAAGCCTCCTGGTGTGTGTGTGTGATGGCGCACAGATGCCTGTCGGAGAGATAGCTGGCACCGTTTGGCTCCACAGCGCGGTTTAAATGTTCCTCTGTGCCAGCTTATTTTTGTGTAGACATTAGAGAGAGCGAGAGAGCGAGAGAGTGATGGAGTGTGTATGCGTGTGTGTGTGGGGAAGAGAGAGATCTTAAGTGCGTGTGTGTGTGTGTGTGTGTGTGTGAGTGTGTATGTGTGTGTGTGTGTGTGTGTGAGAGAGAGAGAGAGGGAGAGAGAAAGATATTGAATGTGTCTGTGTATGTGAGATAGAGAGAGAGACAGAGAGAGAGACAGAGAGAGAGACAGAGTGAGACAGGGAGAGAGACAGAGTGAGACAGGGAGAGAGACAGAGAGAGAGACAGAGAGAGAGACAGAGACAGACAGGGAGAGAGAGCGTGACAAAGAGCAGCAGAGACTGGAGATCAGAGAGGCAGAGGCATGCAGGACACTGGGGGAAACATCTGCACTCACCCACAGCAGCACCGATAAGGCTGCGTGCCATGCTAGTGGAGTCGGGGGAGGGGGTGGGGGTGGGAGGGGGGCTGAAGTGAGTGCTAGTCATGTTTGCCAGCAAGAGAGCAGAAATGTAGTGTGTGTGTGTGTGTGTGTGTGTGTGTGTGTGTGTGTGTGTGTCTCTGTGTTATAGTTCCGAAGATACACAGAGTGTGTGTGTGCCATAGCCAGAGAGGATAGGGAGTGTGTGTGTGTGTGTGTGGTGGGGGGAGGGGGGTGAATGAGTGTGGGGAGGGTAAATGTGATCTAGGCCTCTAAGAGCAGCAGGTGCGTCATCACCACGAGGCTTTCACAGTGGCAGAGGTGGGTCAGAAAACGAGGTATACAACCTCCCCTATATACACACACACACACACACACTCACACACACACACACACACACACACACAGAACATTATATAAGCATGCTTGTGAGCGTGTGAATGGGGGCACATAAACACACACACACACACACACACGCACACACACACAATACACTTACATTCACTCACTCACACAGACACACACACACAAACTTCAACCTCCTGGTCCTGTGTTATAATATGCAAAGACAGCACTTCAGGCAAAGCTGCATCCAGTGGTTAAAAGGTCAGGCAGAATGCCAGCGCTTCATTTGGGAGGAGGGGTAGGGTATACTCGGCTAAACAGGCACTAGGAGGCAGGACGTTTCTCACACACCTGCAGACGCATCAAAAGGAAGTGATTTATCCCCGGGTCTATAATGTATGTTCTTTATCAGACAGGAGATCATATGTGAGGAGGCTTTGCTTCGCTTTCGCCAGATATTGATTGGTCTCGTTACAAAATACCTGTGAATCTCGGAAGTGTTATTTTTAGCGAAGTGAACAAGACAGTATTCATAAATCATAAGCCAGGAACCACAAGGCGTTTACTGAGTGCACTCTAGACAAGGCACAGTTTCCAGTCATTCAGCCAGCTCTATCTCAGTCTTTCAAGCTGTGCGTGTCAGTGAGCAGTCATGGCATTGTAGGAAGAGGAAAAAAGGCCTCCAGCTACGAATGTCTCACACCAAAGACAGGAGTGGAAGCACAATGTCACTAGATGACCCGTAACTATTTCAGTCATTCGCACCTCCATTTTTCTATCAGAATGTCTTGGCGCACAGCTCAAGGGTTTTGCGAGCGAGACTGAAATGTGATGGCTTGCCACTTTTCTCATTCCTTTCCAGTGGTGCGTGCATTTGTGTGGGTAGCTGTGTGTATGTGTGAAAGTGTGTGTGTGTGTGTGTGCGTGTGCGTGTGCGTGCATGTAACCGTGTATGTGTAGGTATGTATATGTGTGTGTGAGAGAGTGTGTGTGCATGTGTGTGTATGTGTGAAAATGTGTGTGTGTGTGTGTGTGTGTGTGTGCGTGCATGCATGTAACCGTGTATGTGTAGGTATGTATATGTGTGTGTGAGAGAGTGTGTGTGTGCATGTGTGTGTATGCGACTGGAGAATAGAGAGCAAGAGCTCTGTACCACATGGTTTAAAACCCCTATTTGACATCTCAGGCACCATCCACTGTAAGACAGTCCCAAGGCAGTGGCTAGGTGTCCCCCCCCCCCCCCAGCAGTTAATCCCCTTAGTTCAGCAGCATGAGCATGTGGCTATGGGCCACTGTGCTGCCTGAGCGTGACGAGGGGGGGGGGGGGTGGGGGTGGGGTGGCGTGAGTGTGAGGGAGAGAAAGAGAGAGAGAGAGACATACGCAATGAGCTGCAGCAGAGGGAGGAGAGGAGAAGCCCTGTGTCAGCGCTCGTGCTTAATTGGCTCAGGAGCACACAGTCACAGGCTTCTAGTCAGAAAGCACTGCAGTAAAAAGAGGACTGGGGCGAATAGATCACAGCCTGGCTATAAGCCTGCCTACGCACTTCCGCTCGAGTATTTTCTCCCTGCAGTGGTAGTCTGGGTTTACTTCCATTGACATGGTTGACTCTGGTCGAATCTTTACTGGACCAGTCAGCGAACAGAGGGAGTGTTCGTTAGCAATGACGTCGACTTTGTGCACTAGATTTGAATTGTAGTGTGTGGGCAGGGAAATTGTATACATTGCAACTAGACGTTAGCGATCGGGTAAAGACAGATCCAATCTCGTTAAACAGCAGAGTCTACACCTCCAGGAAGCAAGCATTTCTCAATGCAGCACAGCCAGACCCTCTGTATGAAATAAAGTGCAGTATGAGGGGCTGGTTTACCAGGCTAGGTAGATTCTACTTGTGTCATACTTGTTAGTCTGACACAACTAATTACGATTCAAGATTCAAGCCCTTAAATGTCATTGAACAGCTGCCTGTACAATGAAATTAGACAGCAAGGCCACAAAGGTGCAAGGTGAAATTGTCAAGTGAACAAGCATTGGAAGAGCAAGGGAAAGGAGGGAGTACATACAAGGGCAAAGTAAATAATAAATCATAAAAGGTTTATGTGAAGAGGCGGTGAATAATAATATTGCACTTGAGGTAGGTATTGCACATTATGCGGCAAGTATTGCACAGTAAGGCTTCATTCACACCAAAAGCTGTGTGTTCGTGGTGTGTATGCGGTTTGTGTCAGTTTTCGTTTAGAATGCATGTTAGCAGATTAGACCATGCACACCACACTTGGTACCTGCACGTGTTAAAGTGGCTCGACCGCACAGCCACTGCCCAGCCACTGCGCTGCTACTAGAACAATCTCAAAAATGCCGTTGGCTTTGTCAATCAGAATCAGTTAGATCAGTTTTACTATATATAAGCACATATTGTGCTCATTAAAGCGATATCAATGGGAAACAGGTCTATGCGTACATAAAAATGATGCTATATTATAGAGCCGTGTGCATTTATAGATGCAGCTGGCTGCTGATGCGCCACAGAAGCACCGGTGCTGCGGACATGCCTGGTGTGAATACACACATGCGAACGCGTCACTTCCCGCCAGGCTAGCTGTGTCCAATGATATACAAAATATAAAATCAGCTCATTTCATTTAGCTTTTTATTTGTTTTGTTTTTTTAGCAGTTTAAGTTTTTTTTCCTTCTGAGTTCAGTGTAAAACATCTAGGTCAGGCAAGGCAAGACGGCTGTGTTAAAGTATGTCCAAAGTCTACCTGCTACATTGCTATATGTAGAAGCTACTACAGAAATGGTTGAGTGGTAGGCGCTAACTGGTGGACAGTACCTACAGTACGGTAGGACGATATTTTAACACCAGGATGAACCCATATTAAATACCCCACCAAGATTGAAGTATCGATTATGACATGGTTATACCAGGCTAATGAGAAACCTCTGTAATCCTATTTTCTTGCATGCCATTACCATTTTTAACTAGTGTTTTTTTCCTCAGAGTAAGCATTGACTGTACTGTGCGTGGCAAAGGTTGGCTCTATACAGTATGTCACATAATTGTGTGAATCCTGTTGAGAAGAGGAAGAGACAGCTCATTCTCACTGGCTCCGTCCAACCAAAGAGCAGATGGCTGATAAAATTTTCAGTGGATGGGACGGAAACGAAGGTGCCCTTAAAAGCTTCTGGAAGAGAGCTGCAACTTGAGATCTGTGAATCTTGGTTGTATTAATAGACTCTCACGACCCCATTTTTTCTTCACAGAAGCTCAGGCAGCCACAATGATATTGCCAGGCCAACAAAGACACACACACGCACACACACACACGCACACACATACACATACACATACATACCTTAAACCCCTCAGCCACCTTTTTCACAATTACACACACAAGTGCAGACACACATGTACATCCACGTGCACACAAATACCCACACACACACACACACACACACACACACACACACACACACACACACACACACACACACACACACACACACACACACACACACACAATCAAAACATGCATGTAGGTTTAGTCAAAGACAGATGTAATAGCTGGCCTTCTGACCTACCAACACACCTGCCACGAGCTGTGTGTGTGTGTGTGTGCGTGTGTGCGTGTGTGCGTGTGTGTGTGTGCTGTTTAACCCCGATGGAGCTCCAGTTCCCTCTTTGATGAGAGGGTGCGTAGGGCAGACAGGCTAATGTTGGGTGTGCATCAATTAGCTTGAGCAAGGTGATGGCACTGTGTCATCCCCATCACGGCAGTCTGAGAGGTGAAATTTGATTGGTTAGGTGCCTCCTACTGACACTTGTTAGTTGGCACTGACACTCGTCTCCGCAGGCTTTCATCTCCACAGGCTCTCGAAAGGAAGCCGTGATTAGCAGGTTACATATGAGGACCATAGTGCCTCGCGACACAAATGTAATCCCTTTCCCTCACTTTTTATTCCTCCGCCTTTTTTGTCTCCATCAAACATACAGAGCTCAGTGACACTCAATGCAGATGTGCTCACTCTGTCTTTCTCTCTCTTGCTCTCTCTCTATTAATCTCTCTCTTTTTCTCCCCTCCATATCTTTCTCTCTCTCTCTCTCTCCCTCTCTCTCTCTCTTTCTGTCTCTGTCTGTCTCAAACATAAAGAGATCAATGTCTTTCTTCTCTCCTGATGAATGCAGCAGAAAGCAGTTGGCCAAAACAGATTATAAAGATCTTCACCACAGCCCCAATGCTAGACTAATGTAATGAATACACACACACACACACACACACACACATGTTCAGGTATACAAATGCATATTAGCAGAAACTAATGCACACATAAATACAAACAGGCACAGAGTCTCTCACAAACAGGCATTCACACACACACGTACAACCACACCTGTACATGGATGTTCACCAGAGCACACCCACACACACCATACACCAATGCAGAAATATGCATGCACATGTGATTGTGTGAATACACACACACACACACACACACACACACACACAAACACACAGCCTCGCTTTGCCAAGTTCAAATGTCAAACCTGCACAATGGGGCTCCTCAGAGAGAGCTGGTCCTGTCAAAGCTGCCCTTGTCAGCCCTACTCAGAAATCCATGCTGCCCTCCCCTCATCTCCCTGCCTCTGCCCCACCCCGCTACGCTTCCGCTGCCCTCCCCTCATCTCCCTGCCTCTGCCCCACCCCGCTACGCTTCCGCTGCACTCCCCTCATCTCCCTGCCTCTGCCCCACCCCGCTACGCTTCCGCTGCACTCCCCTTCTCGGTTCAAAGGTCAAAGGTCAGCTGCAGGAGGGCCAAACCATCGGGGCATTCAGAGCCTGTCACACACGCTGCAGCAAGCGGGAAACCCCCTAGCCCTGGCCTGACTCTCATCCCTCAAATAGCTCAACACTTGACTTGTGAAGAACCAAAAATAAGCAGTGGGCTTGTAGGCAGACAGGGCATGAATGGATAAGACCACAATTCAGAAGGATATCATGGCCAAATTTCCTCCATCTTAGATAACCAGAGATCTTGAATGTTTGGACTAGAATCATCCATGTGTCATGGATTCTCAATTATCCATGTCACTTGCTTTGGTCTTAATTCTTGTGTCTTATATCATTGTATAACCACATGACTTACTAAGGGTTTTTTAAGTATATTTTTGGGCCTTTGCACCTTTATTATGACAGGACATGACTGGAAGAGAGAGATGGGGTAGGGTTGGGAAATGACCCAGGCTGGACTTGAACCTGTGTCCCCATGGGCACTTTGCCTATTTATACTGCTATATAGGTGCTTTACCCACTGCGCCACAGCACCCCCAACTTATTGAGGTTTGATCAGATGAGATAGACCAACCTATTCAAGTCTCAAGAACGTAAACCTTGAGAAACCTAATTGATGTTTTCATTTTCATGTTTCACGTTCATTTAGAACAGCGTGGACTTGCAACATATGAAATTCCACAGTGGACTGAATGTGTATTATACAGCCGCATCCCAGTTAGTAGATAGCAATAGTTAGTGCCATAAAAGGCTTCTGGATAGAGGGCTGCTTAGGCAAGTGGCCCAAGTAAATATTGCACGCAGGCATTGTTACTTACAGATAGTGTTCAGGCACTTTCATTTAACATTAGATAACACATCTGATATTATTACAACTTCAAACTTTAGGTTAAATCGTCAGCATTTGATCACTTTTTTCAGGAGAACTTAAATCATCAGCAGGTTACTTGTCAGGATCATTCAGCCATAGCACCAGAAGCCTATCCTGTTTTTGCCTATGTCAGTTTAAAAAGTTGTTCCTTTTGTACAATCGCTTTACGTCCAAGTTGAAACTAAGTCCTTTAGGGGCTTGTGGGTCTGCTCCAATGGAAATGATCCGTGAGTCGTGGAGTCCTGCAAGATGGACTCTTTCAATGAGTGACTCACTGAATGACAAGCTTTTTTCCTTGTTGCATTTAAATGCTGTCTTGCCGCAGGCCCAGTTGTCTTTACTGAGTCTTCTCTCTATCACACGCTCTCTGTTTCTATTTAGAGTCTTGCTCTATTTCTCACAAAGCCCCACAGTGCTTCAAAGAAATCTGTTGTTGTAGATTTTGACACAGGTAAACAAAGCTGAAAGAGATTTTCATTAGTACATTGTCTGTTTTGTTCCAGTCAACAGGCGCTTGAGCCGTGATATTCTTAACCACACCTTGACTGTTGCTCTAGTCACTCGATATTGAATTGTTTCAGTCTTGGTCACCAGCGCATCTCTTGTTTATTAAATCAAAGCATTTTATCAGTACATCTTCATCTTCTTTTCTTGCTAACCACGCATCTCTTAAATATCAGAATACCCCCCCGCCCCCAACAGTACATTACAGTAATCAGCTTTTTTACCAGTCTTATCTTTTACATTAGTAAGCCATTAGTAGGTGTTCCAACCATCTTTTCTTTTACAAACATTTCCATCACCATGTCATCAAAAATATTCATTGACATTCTTTCAACTGTCTATTAATCTGGTTGCTTTGCTTGAGTTGTGTTATAGTAATGTGTAATATCAAGTTCAAGAGTAATGAAATTTACACTGAATGTTGATAAAAACTTAACCCAGTTCAAGTCAAGTAGGTTTTTATTGTCATTTCAGCCATATACACAGTACATAGTGAGACAAGACAATGTTTCACTGGGAACAATTGGTGATACACGCAACTGTTAGAACACAGTATGGACAAGACAGATATGTAATAGTGCCTGCATACACTATTGAGAGACTACAGAGATTCACTCACATACACACGTGCCCATTCACACACAACTACACACACACACACACACACTCTTGTACACATATGTACATACATGTACAACACAGTTGTAAACAAGGCAGGTCAAAGATACAGGTGACCTAAAACAAACATGCTAGACAGGGCATGGCTTTTAGCAGAGCACTGTAGCTGGTGGTATGATTTGTACAAAAACTATTCTACATAAATATGGGGTGTTAGCAGCAAAGAAGTTTAGGTGTGGGCAGTGATGCTGTGGAACCTTCTACCTTAAGGTAAGGTAAGGTGAATAGTCCGTGAGACGGATGAGAAGTGTCTTTGACAATGTCCTTGGCTTTTCGCAGACAGCAGGTGCTATAGATGTCTGAGAGGGGGGGCAGAAAGACTCCAGTGATCTTTTCGGTGGTCCTCACAATCCTCTGCAGAGCCTTTTTTTGGTCTGCAACAGTGCAGTTGCCAAACCACGCTGTGATGGTGCCGCTGAGGATGCTCTCAATAGTCCCTCTGTAGAAAGCTGTGAGAATGGAGGTTGGGAGATGGGCTTTACGCAGTCTTTTGAGAAAGTACAGACGCTGCTGGGTCAGTTTACAGTCTACCAGAGGCAGGGAAAGCATTTCTTTTGCTAAGCTCCTAACTTGTCCATGTACAGTTTTGGTACTGCTAATCTCTTCTTGTCCATGTACAGTTTTGGTGCTGCTAATCTCTTCTTGTCCATGTACAGTTTTGGTGCTGCTAATCTCGTCTTGTCCATGTCTAGTTTTGGTTGCTCTAATCTTTTCTTGTCCATGTCTAGTTTTGGTTGCTCTAATCTGTTCTTGTCCAGTTTCTTTTCCAGTTCTATGACAGCTGAAGTCAGAGATTGACAGGTATTCTGTCTGTCTAGGGTGAAGGGCAGCATGTGTCTCTCACCCTGGCATATCCCCTCACCCCACCCCCCGCTGTGTCTGGACAGTACATCGGGCCTTTTTAGGGTCCTGATCTGGACTGGACCGGAGCCAAAACTTGGGTCGGCATCAGCTGCTATTTCTGGTGCTCCACAATACATTCGTATTAATGTTCCAAATTGAGACAGTGACCCAGTTAGGATTGAATGAATCATTGAGGTGCCCAAGCCCCACACAAGACTCTCCTGTTCCCCCAAGGGAGACTGCTGGCCTGTAGAGGGAGCCGTGCTGATTTTAGGCCTATCCACTGGGGCAGATGGAATGAACCCCCCCAACCCCCCAACCCCACCCCCAAAACACACACACACACACACACACACACACACACACACACACACACACA
The DNA here is from genome assembly GCA_027475355.1 of Coilia nasus. Lineage (NCBI taxonomy): Eukaryota > Metazoa > Chordata > Actinopteri > Clupeiformes > Engraulidae > Coilia > Coilia nasus. Next base: position 30,683,614 of record CM050206.1, read on the forward strand.
CTCACACTCACACTCACACTCACACTCACACACACACACACACACACACACACACACACAGTGAATTAATAATTTGGCTTTCCATTTATCAGACGATGCATTTGCTCCAGCAGGCCGTCATTTGGGTCTTTTTTTCAATCCATCAGAGTCATGCTTGCTCCATGACAGCTCGGCATGTGTGATGGTGTCCCCTTGTGTGTGAAATATGTATGTGTACATGTGAGTGTGTGTGTGTGTGTGTGTGTGTGTGTGTGTGTGTGTGTGTGTGTGTGTGTGTGTGTGTGTGTGTCTCACTGGTAAACTGGTGCCACGGTGAGGAGTGCCAGAATCCCATTTGCTTTCAGCGATTGCTTTCTGCTACATTCATCAGGAGAAGACACCCTAACGATGAGGAAGAGGAGGGGGAGGATGAAGAGCAGGGGGAGGAAGGAAGAGCAGGGGGAGGACATGGTAAACAATACATGACGTCATAAATGTTTGTGGTGAAGAATGGCAGCACATATCTCACAAGCACAGGATTATCCCTAAGATAACCAAGGCATCATTTAGCCATCTGCCATGCAAATTGCATGCCATTCTGAGTGAGTTTGTAAGACAACAGCATGCAGCCTTCTGCTGGTGCAGACAGAGAAATCTCATTTCCTCTGGGTGGATTTGTTTTTCCTGCGAATGGCATCAAGCCACGTTTCACAACCATCCATTAAAGGGCTCTGGCTGGCAAACTGCTGAAACTGGCATTCCTTCAAAGGATGAAATAAACAAAATCACAAACAAACAAATTAAACCCGCATTATCCATATCCATACTCAGTCTCACTGTGTTTGTCTGTGGTGGTCTGGAGAGCGTAAGTGTCGTGTGCTAGTGAAGCAGTGGTACAAAGTAAAGAAAAATAGTTGCAGTTTTAGAAAAAGAGGTGGGTAAACTATGCATAGAATTAGCAATGGTAATAAAGGCAAGCAAATGATGTTTTGACGTGTTTACCTTCCACTACACCAGTGTCTGTGCCAAAGAGGCAAAGACGATTCAGACTCTGACATGACAGATCCAATAGATGTAACTGGCATTCTGTCAAGGGATGAAATAAACAAACAAACAAAACAACAAACAAATTCAATCTACAGTACCCATATCCACACTCAGCATCTCTGTGTTTGTCTGGCGATGGCTGGGAATGTGTATGTGCTGTGTGCTACGCCAGAGAGGCGTGGATTCTGAGCTTGACCTCCAACTGAGACGTGAGAAATCAGACGAAAGATGGGGAGAGTGAGTGTGGTGAAGCTTAATTTAGATTAGTTTCCAATGCGGGGATCTTTTTCTAACCCTCTCTCTCTGTCTCTCTCTGCCTCCCTTTCTCTGTCCATCTCTCTCTCTCTCTGTGGACAGCCAGCACCATCTGTTCCTGCTCCTGTGTCTGTGAAAGATCAACACCCCTACAGGAAAGAATTATGTTCTATTATTCTCCGCCTCAAAAGCCCTTACAGGTCAGCTTTGTTCAGAGAGAGAGAGAGAAAGAGAGAGAGAAATCATTAGGACAGAATTGTTTTTTTCTTTCCATTGGCTGCATACACTTAAGATATATTAGGTTGTGTAAGCCTCAAGAGCAGCTTGCTTTTGTACTCATCTCTTGGCTTTTATGGGCTTGGAAAAGAATTTTCCAGATTCAGACTAAGCAGCCATAGTCCGGCTCTAGACAGACCTGGCTACCTAGAGAAGAAAATCTGTGCACAAAATGTAACAAAGGCACCGTAGAAAGTGAACTTCACTTCTTAAGTGAATGCATCCAATGGAAATAAATACGTAACCAATTCTTTTATAAATTCGGAAATACACACACACACACACAGTGTTGAATTATTAATTGTGTTCTGTTGTTTACTTTTGTGTACTCACTACTTGAAATAACTAGAAATACTTTGGCAATGCTTTGGCAATCTGACTCTGTGACCCATTATCCTGTTTTGTGTGTGTGTGTGTGTGTGTGTGTGTGTGTGTGTGTGTGTGTGTGTGTGTGTGGCTAGTTAGCCGCTGTGCCTTACCCCACCTGAGTTAACAGCTGGGCCCTTGTGATAGACAGGATTACTCAAATTTCCCCAAAACAGCTCAGCTTTGCCACTGTGCTCTGACCACTAAGCACTCATTGTGTACCACCACAATCAGTCTGTCTGTGCGTGCGTGCGTGCGTGCGTGCGTGCGTGCGTGCGAGTGTACATCTGAGTACAAAGAGAGGAAGAGAGACAATAGAGAGAGACAATGTTTGGCCATAGTCAGAGTCAGAGCAAAGTGAGGTGAAAAAGACGCAAACTACTCAACTACTTCCTTGACTCACCCATAAATGATTCCGCTTTGACTTTGAGAGCCTGTCAGTACATGATAGCTTTACAAGGCAGTCATCACACAACTTCTACTGTTGTGTGGTACCCTCTTATAGGTTTCTTTCTCTTTAAAAGTGTGCAAGGTAACTTAATATAAAGTCATGTCAAGTAGTGTTTTTACTGATATATATACATCTGATGGCATAGGCTTTTATCAAGATAATACAGGTAAAATATCCTAGTGTGACACTCTCTGCCGCCGTCATCCTTGCAAAACAAAAAAGGCTTGAGTCAGATCATTTGCAGAAGCGTTTTGTTCTATTTATGACTGACAGCACTTGTGCATTATTCGGTTGGCTTTCTGATGGATGCCCCTGAAATACTGAGATGGAGAACAAAGATGCTGGCTGAGCAGAGCAGGACAGCTGGCACAGGGGCCTGGGGACAGACACTAAGGGACACAAACTCCTTTGATTTTTCTCCAGCTTTCTGTAAAAATGCAAACTGAATTTGGATCTTAATATTACACGATGGTCTAATTAATTCAACCCATCAGTCTTTCAAAGGAGGAAATCTTGGTGTTGTTCAGTAGTGTTTAGTAAAGAAGAAGTCAAATACATACCAGTGAACTGTGGGTGTATACTTTCAGCCTATAGCAATATCATGATGTAGAAATGTGGCAGTAAATCTTCATTTCGAACACATACAAGTGTGTGTAATAGTGTGTTTGTAATAGACAAACCACACACCCATAGCACCTTCTCAAAAATAGTGCTTGATTAATTGTATCAGTTACCCTACTCATGTTGCAGTGGTAAAATGATTTATCTAACACTTCTGTGAAGGATTGCTACCCATTTGTCTTTTCCCTGGAAAAGAATTGCCTCGGAACAGCTTCTTCGCATTCTAGAATCTTTGCTGTAGATCTTGCAATGGAGTTGTTACACATACTGTAAATTTGCTATTTTCTGTATTCACTGAATGCAGGCCAAAGGTGCCCTTACATGAATCGCAAACAGGGCCTACAATTCTGGTGAGTGTTCAAATACATGAAAGAATAATGATGACAGAAGGTGTAAAATACTGCATGTTGTGTCTCTCAATAACAAACAACACTTACACTAAGCTGCATTTAATTTCCCTCACATGATCCAATGAGACATTCAAAGCTTGAAAGTGCCCTAGCAGCAGAATAACAATACGATCACTTATCAGTAAGTCATCCATCAAACTGCTTATAATTCCCCTCATTTTAACATTTGTTGCGATAAGCAAAGTCCTGTACTAATGCTACAGATGTGGCTGATGGGATATATAGATATATAGCTGAGAGACAAAAATCCTGCAGTATGTCACCACACTGGTGAGGTGTCTGTGCACTTGATATACCTACATGGTCCTGATCTATGTATAAAATGGCAGAGATCGCTGCTAACTAACATGTATTTTGGAGTAAATATTAAACCCATTTTTGGGACAACTTTGTTCACATGACATGTACTGTACATCAAGGTAATTTTAATTGTACTTCATATTTCAGGAAAACACTCACCCTCACAGAACAACTGCATCAGTATATCAGATATACAGTATTTGTCTGTATTTATGGTATATGAATGTATATGTCCCACTGAGGCACACTGCAGAGATGATGGTCCAGTGGAATCCAATCTGTGGAGCTACCGCCGTCAGCGGGATCATCGATCCCCTGCAGCAGGCATGAGGAGAGGAGAGGAGAGGAGAGGGGAGGTCAAGAGGGTGGTAGAAGAGATAAAGGCCGGAGATGGGAGAAAAAGAGAAGGAGGGATAGGATTAAAGAGCGCAAAAGAGGAGAGAAGATTGGAATGGAGGAGAGGACTGAGGAGGAGAAGACTGGAGAAGACAGACGAGGAGAGGAGAGAAGTGGAAAAAGGAGGAGAGGATTGCAGAGGGGAAGGGAGTAGAGGAGAGGACTGGAGAGGAGAGCTGCTGTAATGCCCTGATCCCAGTCTTTTTTTTTCCCTCTCACTCTGTCTCGCTCTCTCTTTCTCATGCACACACACACACACACACACACACACACACACTCACACACACACGCGCGCACATGCACACACACTCATACAGTGGAATTGGGCTGTATGAAATGCGAGTGTTGATGTGATGGATGAGGACACTGGGCGATTCCGAGTCAGGAGTGTCTTTATTGTGATGAAAGGAGCCTGGCGGGGGCGGGCTGCCTCGCACTGGTGTGCAGAGGGGGCTGGGTGGAGGATGGGGGAGACAGTGGTGGAGTGGGGGCTGCTGGCTCATTGTCAGGAGTGAGATATCACCAATGTCACTGACGTGTGTGAAAGTGGCTCTAAGCGTCCGAGGCAGCCTAGATTGCCTCTGCTCAGCCTGCTGCCCGTGGGCGGCATTAGCATGGGGGGTCAGTGTGTGTGTGTGAGTCTGTGTGTGTGTGCGTGTGGAAGTGTGTGCGTCTGTGTGTGTGTGTGTGTGTGTGTGTGTGTGTGTGTGTGTGTGTGTGTGTGTGTCTGTCTGTCTGTCTGTGTGTGTGGAAGGGTTGGGAGTGGGGTAGGGGGTTGGCGCGTCAGAGAGCTCATCCGTCACCTGGAAGAGAAGGAGACCCAGAGGCTGCAGAGCTGTGTGCCTGTGACATGTGGGAATATTGCTGTGACGTATGCAAATATGTTTACGGAAAGAAGAAGTGTGAGGCTGTGCGGCACACTAACCGCTACCCAGAGACGTGACCTGGCAGTGTGCCAATAAGCACACATGGGTTCATAGCTCTGTGTGAGCTTCTGCATATGAGCTACACTCATCACCACACCAATCAGAGTCATCTCCCTAGTAGACCTATACCTACTGTGGGGAGGCCCAGAGCCATAGAGACCCAGAGGCCCACAGCATTTCTATGGCTCTGTGGAGGCCCATACAGAGGAGTCTACTCAGTAACATCAAAGATTCTAGAGCACTCTAGAATCATCAATTGACACTATAGTAGGACTGTTGCACTAAGCATGCATGGTGTTGGAGAGGTGGTCACCGTATTAAAGAGAAATGGAGAAAGATTCTTCAGCACCGCCTCCTCACCTTGGTAATACAGCCAACCAGAGCTCAGCTCCCTCTGCTACAGTATTTATAGTAATACAATTAAGTAAGTAAGGAATGGCTCCCCCTCCTAGATTCATAACTCATGATGGCTTTTTACTCTTGTAGTGCCATAAATTGTATTAACCATAATAGTTTGATTTTATATGCATTTGCTAAGGATTTTGTATATGTAAGTCACCTTGTCTGTGAGTGGCCTAATTTAACATTTTGTTGGAAATGTAGTGTATACTGTTGGCTTGCTGTGAGATAGAAGACCATATGCATTTCTGTTTATTTCTGTAGCACAATTTCAAAGAACATTTTTTTTAGTTGCAGAAACAACATAGTTGGAAAATTTATTTGCAGAAACAAAAACAAAACCAAGGGGGAAAATATTAAAGTCATAAATACAGCTCTAAAACTAAAACAAAAACCTGCTGAAAGCAAAAGAAACTTTAGCTTGACTTTTAATCAACTGTTTGGGTCGATACTTTGCAAAGTTAGACTATTTCTGAGCAGAGTTGTGTGTCCTGCCCATGCACAGATGGTACTGAGGATGGGCGTGAGTGTGAAGATCAGACCGGATGACCTTCCTCAGACAAAGACCTTGGGTAGGAAGTCTCCAATTACACACACAGGACATGAGGGGTGTGTGTGTGTGTGTGTGTGTGTGTGGACACATGTGTGCATGGGTGTGTATGTGTGTGTATGTGTGTGTGTGTGTGTGTGTGTGTGCACGCATGTGTGCATGGGTGTGTGTGTGTGTGTGTGTGTGTGTGTGTATGTGGGCATGCACACGCTTTTTGTGAGAATGTGTGTATTGACTCTCTCATGAGATGTAGACCTTGACAAAAGTCTCTCATTACACATGCAGGTCTTTCCTTCTTTAGAAGTCAAAAGTAAGTCGGTCAGCAGTTTTCCTCATGATGAATGATGTGAGCGTGTGTGTGTGTGTAAAGTGTGTGCATGTGGGTGGGCCTCTGCTGTGTGTCTCTGTGCGTATGTGCTGTGTGCAAATGTCTTTGTGTTAATTTATTTATTTATTTGTGTCTGTGTGTGTGTGTGTGTGTGTGTGCGTGTGTGTGTGTGTGTTTGTGTGTGTATGTGTGTGTTTGTGTGTGTATGTGTGTGTATGTGTGTGTTTGTGTGTGTGTGTGTGTGTGTATGTGTGTGTTTGTGTGTGCGCCACTGTATGTCTCCATCTAAATGTGCTCTGTGCAATACATTTGTGAGGACCTCTCCTGGTCGGCCAACACTGCATCACTGGCGAAGAAAGCCCAGCAGTGCCTCTGCTTCCTGCGCAAACTGAAGAGGGCAAGTGCTTCACCACCCATCATGACCACGTTCTACAGAGGAAACATCGAGAGCATCCTCTCCAGCTGCATCACTGCGGGGAGCGGAAGCTGCACAGACTACAACAGGAGAGCCCTGCAGCGCATAGTGAACACAGCTAGGAAAATCATTGGGGCACCACTCCCCACCCGCAATTGTCAACGATGCAAGCCACCCCGCACACAATCTGTTCAGCCTCCTGCCTTGTGGGAGGAGGTACAGGAGCCTCCGCTCCCGCACCACCAGACTCACCCAGACCAACAGCTTTATCCACCAGGATATCGGGATGCTGAACACTCTCTCCCATCTCCACCTACCCCCTCTCTCCCCTGTCCACCCACAACCCACACCCACCAGGCTGCTAGGAAGCTAGAAATCTACACCACCAGGCTGCCAGAAGCTAGGAATCTGCCCAAGGACAGTAGTCCCCAAAGACCACTGATCCCATATGTCTGCCATATTCCTTGCACTATATGCGTCTTTGCACGCCCCATATGTCTGCCATATTCTTTGCACTATATGCCTTTTTGCACAATTTTTGCACCTTTTAGCATAGTCTACTTATAATTATAAAATGTATTTATTTGAGGTTAACGTACTGGTCAGGCAAAATTTTACTTACTATGACAATGTTACATATTACAGTCAGGTAAGGTAAGAACACAAATGCACTTTAATGTTTATTGTTTAATGTCCTGTCTTGTCTATGCATGCGATAGTAAGAAACGTAATTTCGATTTCTTGTATGTCTAGCACACGTGAAGAATTGACAATAAAGCTGACTTTGACTTTGATATTTGTGATTTTGTGTGTGTGGGTTTGTGTGTATGTGTGGGGGAGTTTTTATGCGTGGTTGGGTAGTGCATTTGAATGTATTCCCTGCGCAGTGCTAGACGTAAAAACCTAAGAATGAGAATAATCCAGGAAAGAAATCCCCTGTAGAAACGTCCTAATGAGCTCATTCCTCCACAGCCCCCATGGATGTCATTTCGCTTTCAAGAAGCAGTGTGTGTGTGTGTGTGTGTGTGTGTGTCTGTATGTGTGTGTGTGTTGGGGGCGGGGGGTTGCATTGCTATATATGCTGGGAAAAAATGTCCCCTGTAAGATAGGAAACTCAGACAAGAAGTGGTTTTTGGGGACTAAATTGAAGTCTCTGCCAATGTAACAGTGTTTTTGTTGTTTATTTTGTTTCTAATGACAAAAACTAAAAGTGCAAAAACATTGCTTTACTAACAGGTTAAGGATGGGTTTGGTCTGGGCATAGTTTATCATTCTTTAGTTTTATTATTATAATGGGAGTCAACTGGAGGTCCCCATTAGGATAGCAATGCAAACATGTGTGTGAGTGTGTGTGTACATGTGTGTGTGCGTGAGTGTGTGCGTGAGTGTGTATAGGTGAGTGTGAGCATGTGTGAGTGTGTATGTGTTTCACTCTTGAAAATCATTTGTATTTTATGAAGCTGCCGGTAAAATTTTTGTTTTGGAGTAAAGTGGAGGCTTCGGTGACCATCAAGTTTTCCATACTAAAACTGAGTAGCAAAGTAGGGCTGAGATGTGACAACGCCTGTGTGTTACTCCGAGCTAAACCCAGCCTTGCCGCAGCTGCAGACACATCTGCAACCATTTCCTGCTGAAGGGGATCCACCTCCTCTTCCCCTGGTCTGACTGGGACTTGTTCATGGTCCTTTGTGGCCCACACAGCACAGTTGGTCTAAAGTTTGAGTTCTGCCAAGCCAAGCCTGACCCAAAAAGGTGTTACTTAAATTAACCCAGGCCAAAGCCAAAAAAACAAAAGTCCTTATTCTAGTAGAAAAGCAAAGAAATCAAATTGATTTTATTACTGCTGCCATGTCTTATTCAGTTAGGATACAGTGTAATTCAAAAAGACTTTATTGACCCAGTCTTTAAAAAACATCTAGTCATTAAGCTACCATTAATTAATTTCAGTTCAAATACATCTTACATAAAGTTTTGAGAATGATTTGGTTTTCAATGACACTTTGCAAGTAAAATTAAAATGATCAGATTTAACTACAATCATTTTGATTTTCAGCTTTTAGTAGTGCTAGCTGTACTAAAACTACCAGTGTTATTTGGGACATATTTGAGACATGGGTTATGGCTGAATACTGTGTATTAATGTATGCAGTGCCTTAGACTACATGATGTTAGAAATGATTTCCAGGTTGGAGGGCTGGCTTGGAAATCACAAATAATCACCTCGCCTCATAGGGCAATTGGCAGTTAATCTGCGAGTCAGGTGTGAATTACTCTCAGATTAATGGCAAAAGGCCTCGTCGCAAGTTGTCATTGAATACCTAGCATGCCAAATATTTGGAGAAATTGTACGTGATTGACAAAGAGCAACAGCGGCAGTTGTCAATCAGAGGCAATGAAGGAAAAAAAAAACACTTGTTTTACATTGATCTATTTCTTCCAAGTGTTTTTTCCTTCACATGGTTCTAAATTACCTAAATAAACCAAAAAAAGACTTCCTTTAGTTTGCATATGTAAGGGCCATTAATACCTTTATATTAAATGTTTGTGAGTTAAAGGCAATCAGTTGGATTACTGATTCTGGGCAATGGGTTGTGGGTTAATTCAGCTGTCTTGTTTAATGTTTTGTCACCATAAGCAATGGTACAGTAACTGTGGCAACTGAAGTTGTTGGCATGCACAGTAGAACAGCTGAACAGCTGTTATCTTGAGGTCCTTATCTGAATGCTTAAGGGTTGTGGTGTGGTGCATTGCTGGGTGTGTAGTTAACTGTCTGGCAGTGCTCTTGATGCAAAACTGATTAATGATTCATGTAGTATTGATTAGCAGAATTTGAGCTGTGTAACAGTTATGGTTGTATCTCATGAGTACTTATGTTCTCCTGCTGTCAGTTATTCAGTACACATCTACAGTTGTAAAACACATTATTACTTCCGCTAAGGAGGTTATTTTTTGCCTGCATTGTTTTGTTTGTCTGCTTGTTTGTTTGTTTGTTACCAACTTTAGGCAAATCATGTAATCAATGTAATTATGTCATTTTGACTTCAGTGGACTCTGTCTCAGTTTACACTGTATGATCATTCACTGCATAGATCTTGGAATCATTGTAGCGCACACACACACATACACATACAGTACACACACACACACACACACACACACACACACACACACACACACACACACACCAATGGCGCTCCACTGTGTGTAAACCCAGGGCCATGTTTACCTGGGCTGCCTGGGCTACGCTTCAGCAGCTCTGCAGAGACAGATGGAGTCACACCTCTGAACATCCTGACACACATCAAAGTACCACCCTCCCTTCACATACACACAGACACACACACACACACACACACACACACACACACACACACACACACACACACACACACTCACCCGCCCCTCTTAAACAACCTATACTATAGCAATTCCCCCTCCACACTCTCTATCTCAAAACGCTGAAATTTACAAGTGCTTCATTGGCATGAAGAATAGGAGCGTATACCGCCAAAGAGGGTCATTGCTTATAGACAAGGAATCAGAACATATATTGTGACACAGTGGCACTTCCGTACACAAGCATGTGACACATCAGAGCACCTCCCCACCCCTCCTCCATCCACCCTCTCCTTTCCTCTCATCTTCCCCTCCATCTTCTGTTTCTCAAAGTCAAGTTGAAATTCAAAAGTGTTTTCTTTTCTTCCTGACAAATAGGCACTGGGAAATTGAAACATATTCTCGTGCACACATCAGCTCACACATACATCAACAGAGACAAGAGATCAGGACATATACAACACATATATAGTATCTCTCTCTCTCTCTCTCTCGCTCTGTTTTTATGTCTTCCTCTCCTCCCCCAGGACCAATAGAAAACAGGAATAATTCATGGGCACATATGCCCCTCACTGTCCAATTTCAGCCAATTTGTCCCGCTAGGGAGCGTAAGATGCATTACTGATGATCACACACAACACACATGCACATGGACCTCTTTGTGGCCTGTTGCCGTAGAAACAAACATCATTGTATGTGGGGGAGCACTGTATGATGCAGGCCTGTACCAAGGTGTGTAAATG
>CM050206.1:30699411-30701911 GCA_027475355.1 Coilia nasus
AGAGAGAGAGACTGGTAGTAGACACAGCATTACAGCTTGTGCTTTGCCTGTGCGATGGAGCTTTGTGTGAGTAGTAATCATATTCAGTGTATAAAGAATGAAGCAGTGTAAAAAGCAGGGAGATATGTGATGCTCTGTGGTGCCACAAACACACACACACACACGCACACATGCACACATACACATACACACACACACTCGCACACATACCCACACACTGGCTGTCTCCCAGCTCTCAGCACGGACCTCTTCTGCTCCTCTCTGCCTGAGAGCCATGGCATGAATAATACACATTAATCCCTTCCATTTCAAGAACTGTGAAAGTACTGGGATTGAACAATCAGTCCCCTTTAAACGAGAGAGAGAGAGAGAGAGAGAGAGAGAGAGAGAATTGGCACAAATACAACTCCACATGTAAGAAATGATACTCATCTTGGACAAAAAATCAAGTCAACTGGCAATTTCAATTTGGTTGTGAATGACTTGAAATAGAAAGCAAAAAAACCGTACCCAAAGTCATATACCCATTTGAATGTGGCTCAAAATATTCAAATCAGTCACTGAACCAATTGCACCATATGGCAGTGAAGCATGGGGTCCTCTTATGCAAAGTGGATTTGAAAAACACCCAGTGGAAACCCTGCATACAGAATTTTGTAAGAACATCCTTAAGTTACTGAGGAATACAGTCAACAATGCATGCAGGGCTGAATTAGGACAATAGTCACTACTGATCAACATAGAAAACAGAGACACCAAATTCTTTAAACATTTGAAAGCAAGTGACCCAAATTCTCTTGTGTCCAAGCATTTAAAGGCACGGGATGAATGCAAAGGCAAGCCCCCTCATTCAGCTGCTCTTGAGGCTTACACAACCTGATATAACTAATCAAACTAGCTCACCCAACACAACGAACTAGCAGCATCAGGACCTTGCCACCATTGCTCAGTCTGGCCCAACCAAGTAATAATCACAGAAAGACAAAACTACTTATCATATGGGACTAAAACAACAAAAAAATCTAAATACATTTCAAAGCTATTTGGCCATAAACTTACTTTGGTGCGCACATTACTACTTTGTACAACTAGAAATGTTTTGGCGTATTTTTGTCATGCCAAGCTCATGCCAAGCATGTCAAGCTCTATTGAATGTAATTAAATTGAATTGAGAGGCAGACAGAGAGACAGGGAGAGAAAAAGAGATAGATAGATAGATAGATAGATAGATAGATAGATAGATAGATAGATAGATAGATAGAAAGATAGATAGATAGATAGATAGATAGATAGATAGATAGATAGATAGATAGATAGATAGATAGATAGATAGAGAGAGGGGGGGGGCTGAAGATTGAGAGGAAAGTAGACACAGGAAGTGGTAAAAATGTATTGATTAAAGGGGCAGTCCTGAAGCCCAAATTAAAAGGTGGCTTTAAAGGCAAGTGAGAAGATAAATCATTCAGAAAGGAGCTCTGCTGTGCCATCAGAGACACCATACAGTCAAGAGGCATGAAAGAAGAAAACAGACAGGGACAAAAAGGTAAATAAAAATAAATACACAGATAAAAAAGAATAAAAATGTTGCATTCTGTAAGTAGAGATGAACCCTTAAGTCAGACCCTGGGTTTTAAGCTGACAGAAGCACAGATCCATAAATTCATGAGACCTTTCTGCCATCTTACCTCCTACACCCCCCCCCCCTCACACACACACACCCTGAAGTACACACATACATAAAGAAGGACACACACACAGAGGTATACTTTCTCTTTCTGTCTCTCTCTCCCTCTCTCTTTCTTTCTCTCTCTCTCTTTCTTTCACACTTTTCTTTTACATTCTCTCTCTCACACACACTTCCACAATGCCAGCAAACTTGCAGAGCAACCATCTGCTTGCAACTCCAGTCTGCTGCCTCCACTGACTCTTATAACACATACAGTCTCTATCTCTCTCTCTCTCATTCTCTCTCTCTATGTCTCTCTCTCTCTCTCTCTCTCTCTCTCACACACACACACACACACACACACACACACACACACACACACACACACACACACACACACACACACACACACAGTTCTACAATGCCAGTGAACTTGCAGAGCAACCATCTGCTTGCAAGTCCAGTCTGCTGCCTGCACTCACTCTAGATAACATATACAGTCTCTCCATCTCTCTCTCTCTCTCTCTCTCTCTCTCTCTCTCTCTCTCCTTCTCTCTCAAACACACACACACACACACACACACAAGCATGTATGCGCACATGCTTCACATGAACTAGTTTCATAGTTCACTATTTCAATTGAGAACTAGTTCACATTTAGTTATTCAAGCTGTTAAAACTGTAGGTGGCTTATTTCTATGGTTATCTTTTGAAATAAACTTTCCTAATAATCAACCGCCCATCACTAATATCTTGTACAGTATACATGTTTCTTTTATCACAACATGCAGTTATCCCATATTACATATCACAATTCCTCTTGGACTGAACAGT